>BQKZ01002242.1:16782-49543 GCA_036244855.1 Temnopleurus reevesii | reverse complement strand
TCCATAGCTCTCTGGAGTAGTGACAATGTCAAAAAATGTCAAAAACTATTCCAGGGAGCTATCCATAGCTAGGCCCAGGCAGCCGTGAGATAGATTTGATTTTATTTGATTCTGCAATCCTGTGCAAATGATTTTAATACCACCGGGCCATTTAATGAAAAAGCATGGTGGGGACGTGTATTGAAATTCCACACCTACCAAAAATATGGATTGTTTGGTGATGATGTGATCTTAAAAACACTTCTGTTCATTTTCATGATTTTAAATAGTTGAAAATGAAATGTGACGATGAATTAAGTGAATTAAGTATCTGAATTAAACTCATTAATACCAATCACTGTATTCACCAGAATACTAAAAAGTTTTGATCATTGACTGTTGCAGTTACGTGTAACTGGCAAGCACTAATCAAAACCATTGTTTGACATTGACATTTTTTATAAATTACTTTCAATTTTGATGTGTGGTGTTACTGTTAGGGTTAATGTTGTTGGTGTTGAGAGAGTGAAAGGTCCATAAATCAAGCTCCAACACTGATCGTCAATTTAATTTTAAAAAGTGATATGATCGCCATATTGATCGCTCAACACAGAGTGACGTGACATCATACACGCTCGTGTAAAAGCTCAACGATAGAATTATTTTCAGTCAGAAATTCTAAAAATGTATTTCATATGACTACAATCGTACCAGTACAATCATTTCAAGAATGTAAAAGTAGAAATACCAATCTCAAAGATAGATACTCTAGATCTATGAACTTATGAAGTTTTGGTTATGGAAGGTTGATTGCACTCTAAAAAGAATTAAACCACCAATCTGTAATGGATTATCAGAATGGAAAATGTGCTCCTGTCCTTTGGGGAAGAAGTAATGAAAAACATGCATGATTTCAAAATCAACACCAACACAAAACTTATGTCACAAATTCTCCAATCCCTAAGAACTGGTGTTGAAGAATAGGGAAATTGCAAGAAATTCATCAATCCTCAGTTTGGAAGACCACATTCAACACCAGCAAACAACACAGACAATGAGTGAGAACCTTGAGAGGTCAATCCTAACACTGACGTGTATGATGCTAGAGACGGTGCTGGTGTTGCCTCAACATTGAACTTGAAGTCACCCATTTTTCCAGTCAGGGAAAAATCAGGGAATTTAATCTAAAGATATTCCTCAAATCCTGGCAAAATTGAGTAATTTGTTCTCTCAAAATAGTAGGAACCCTATAGTAATAGAGGATCCATCAAATAAGCTTGAAATTAGTGAATTAATAAGTTAATATAGATGTCATGAATTTTCGAAAATAAAATCGGGGAAAATCAACAAATTTTGTTTCTGTGAAATAGTGTGAACCTTGATAAAGTTACTGATAAAGCGATGGCAAATGATTGGCACTCTCACTTAAAAGTAGGAAGGCATATAGACAGAAAAATCTGACTCTCGGAGGGTTTTTTTAACGATTTCTGAGCCAGGCGATAGCCTCAGCGAAGCAAATCCTGCTCGAAATATACCCGTTTTATCGGTCTAGAAGGCATATTAATACAATAGATGAGGCAGTCTAAATCTAGAAGTTTACTTCAGGTGGAGTTCACACAAACTGATATAAAAAATATGAAATTATGTGGAATCGCAAACATGATTAGTTGATCTTAAGCCATATTTCACCAGCCTCATTGGTATGCTGCTACTGTTCAAAAGTTTTGTTTTGAAAATTTTGATTTATCTGCGTCTATCTTTAGCAACCAAATACGAATTAATAAATGCGTACTGAGACGTATAAATTATGTTTAAAACTGCTTGTTGAAAGTTGCTCCTTTTTTCTAAGTGTTACTAATCCCTCGTTCCCTCACTTTCTCTCCTTTTTTACAGCACTCAGATATGAATGAAGAAATGCGGACAGAGACAATGGAANAGGTGCAAGTTTTCTTGAACCACTGAGCGCATGCGTGCCACGGGTTCAATAGTCAACTGTTTTTCCACAGAAATGAACGGGTGTTCCGCGATGCACATTTTCATTGAATGATCACGTGGTACGATTAGACCAATCAGCTGACTGTAACTGTCTAAGCCATCTTATAATCTGAAATGTCCATTGATAACAGTTGTCAACAACCATTCATCATTCTGGGCTGAAAAGAATTCTTATAAACCTCAGTAGCATTGCACAATGGAAAGATATATTCAGGCATGGGCCAAATTCTTCCTTTACTCATTATTGATACATGTACACACAGAGCTTAAATACAGGGTTTTTATTTTTACTTTGATTTAGACCCTAATTACATATTCAAAGCATTGTTTATAAGACAGGTTATTCACTAAAAATTGCAATAGCTTTTACCTGAATATTGTACACTTCTTAAGTTTAAGTTGTTGAAATTCCAGCATTATACCACCAAAAATTATGATGAAAATAAAGATCAAAGTGATCTATGTTTTTCAGAAGTTTACTCCATCGTGAAAAATGTTCAGCAGTTTAGGGGTTAATATTACTTCAGCCGTAAATGAACTTACATTACCATAAATTTGGATCAACAGGGGCAAAATTTACACTATTCCTTCAGGCCTGCTCATATCACATTTGCTTCCACTCTTTGTTTATTTTGCTCACAGTTTGTTAAATAATGTAGGCAAAATTGGCGAAATTCAACAGATCAAGGAATATGGCTTGCAGTATGTGACTAGAATATGGATTTAAATTTGAAAATATCATGTATGATAAATTTTTATATACAGTTAACTGTTCCTGAGTCAAACTTGTCAAAATGATTGCCAAAGTCAATGAGATTTTTAAAGATAAATGATATAAGTCTTATTCACCTCTGCAAATTTGGATTTATCCTAAGTCAAACAGATTGCAGATGTCCCAAGAGGCAGAGTTACCTGTATTCACATTCATGAGTCTTTTTTAGTCATTTCCTAGGTTCGGAATACTTTTTTTTTTCAATTGAGATCCCTGTTGCAATATTCATGTTAATGGGACCTACATGTATGAGAAAGCCATGCTCCTAAAACTATACGATATAAACATAAGACATTGTTAGGGATGGACGTTTGACCATAATTTTGAACTTGAAGACCTGCAAAAATATGGAATCCTGCAGGAATATAGAGTCATACTTGTCTAAATCACATTGTCGCATAACATACAGGTATCTCTTATGCAAGTCAAATTTCTCCAATGTGGAACAATCTTTTGTGGTCCCAAGATATTTGACTTGGGGAGAGTTACCTGTATCTCAAACAATGTAAGATCAATCTATGGGGGCGTTGCTCAAAGATTGCAATTGATCGTAAGTTGCAGATGATTGGTACGCGCCAATCAAAATCATTGTTTCATGCTCGTCTTGTTAAAATCGCACACCACGTGCGAATGAAAATGCGCGTTACAATTTGCAAAGTTGCAGTTGATTTGCAGTTGATTTTGAGCAACACCCCCTATGATTGATAAAACCATCATGGCATCCATGTAGCTAACAAGGATGTGTCACAGAGGGATATGCTCCACTTTAATCATAATGTTCTTACAAAAAGTTCTGAAACTTATCCTAGATTTATTGCCTTCCTTCAGTCTTGCTCGTTTGCACAGGTATCATGAAATATTACATTGACGGGAGTATAGTGTTGAGGATGAGTTATTTTAAAAAAAAGTTTTATAGGGAATAATTTTACTTTTCACATTTGAATAACAGTTTCAGACATTGAAGAAATATTTCCAATACTTTACTGTACATTTCTATGTGAAAATGTGGCTACACAAAACATACTTTGTATAGCAATCGTGCTAAATTGGATTGCAAAGTGTAATGTGATACCAGGAAAATTATTCCCTGTTTTAACCTCTCCGTCTTGTCTCTCCAATCTTTATAGACGGCTGCTAAGATGATAAAAGATGCCATGGACAAGAAGTTTGGTTCCTCATGGCATGCTATCGTCGGTGAAGGCTATGGCTTTGAAATCACCCATGAGGTCAAGAATCTGCTCTACATGTTCTTTGGTGGTAACATCGCTGTCACAGTTTGGAAATGTTCATAGTACGATGCCCAGGTCCTGTCAATACAGTCTATGCCAATCAATATGTAATCATTATTGATTTTATATTCATCTCATGTTTTTGATGAATAATAGAGGTAGATATATGAAATAATAGTCTGCTCTAATTAGGGCTTCCTGTTCATGATTGGATTAATCAAAATTTACACTGAAAAAAAAATTGAATACTAAAGGTTACTTACAAAGATTTATGAGAATTCCAAAATGATGTTTCCTTCAAAACAATTTGGTCCAAAAGAAATGAGCTCAAATATTCTATATACACTGTAGATGACTAAGTAACTTATTTTTGTTTGTCCACTAGACTATGAATTTGAATGAGAAAATTGTATTATTTAGGAGAGATATTTGAGTACTTGTATAAAAGGCAGCTAGATTTATTCAAGTAGATATTTATATACAGAACATTTTTATTTGTATATATATGGCTAGAAAAGGATATGTTATCTTAAAATTTTTGTCATTCATTGAATGTTCTTTTGATAAGAATGAATCCTACTTCTGTGTTCTTGATAACATAACATTAGTCCCAAATAGGATGTACTGTATGGGCATTCCCAAGAATGTGGTATTCAGTTTGTATATATTTTTTTCTATGAATAAATATTGTATTTATTATGCCTTTGTAAGTTTGTTGTTGTTTTCCAGTAATTTACAATGTTTTTGCCTTGATACCTTTTGGGGGAATTGGAACATGGGACTTCACACTACAGTTGTAGGAAGTTCCTATGAAAAGTATTATATCCATGATTTTGTCAGAAGTACTATATGTTACATGATTTTCAGTTCTAGGATTATCTTACGTTTTCAATACATAAATATTAAATTAGGAAAATATTAATTAGGTCACATAATTATTGTCTTAATGTTATAAAAATACATGTTTGATAATCTGAAGGCATGAATAAAATATATGTTTAATATCTTTTAACATGTCTAATATGTTTGATATCCATAATATTTGTATTTCATTGTCAAACCTATGAAGATTTCAGTTCAGCTTTGTAAGCAATGAGTAAAGGTATCTTTAAATTTGAAAATATACTAAAAATAAAACAATCCATATTTCTTCTGTGCTTGATGCCTTATGTCCAGTTAAATGGATATGACCTAACAATTTTGATGTTCAATAAATAACATAATCACTACTTTGTGAAATGAACTTGATATCCAGTGCAAGTCACAAATCTTTATTACACTATGATTTTATGAATGCTCAGATGAAAAGATTATTCCATGATTATGAACATTTGTAGCTATGACTTTATATTGTAGGAAAGAATTTTGATTCTAACTGTAGATTGTACACTACTGAACCTGTATTTGTTTTAAGACGCATCTGAAGTGATCTTTAGTACATTTACGATTTAGCAGATTAGAATTTGTAAGTGTGTGATTACTGGAAGTTTGTAGAACCTGTCATACATAGAATGATATTCATCTGTGCTGGCATGTATCATTCTCTGTCTGTCACAGATCTCAAATCGGTGCATTCAAGTTAATGCATTTGTCTTGAATTTGTGTTTACGAGATAAACAATAAATGTATAATGCTCTCACAAATATTCAGCCTTGAATGGAGTGTGTATCAATATTTGTCTATGAGCGTCCAAAACCAATTAGTTATTCTGTCAAAACAGGCGAACAATATTCTTTGTCCACAAAAGGTAACAATGAATTTATGCTTATTGTTCATGGTTTGGGGCAGGAGTCTATGAAATACAAGTCTGTATTGGGAGGAGAAGAAAGTAGGGAAAATTATACAATTGCATTTTTTTTAAAGATTGTTGTTATATTGTGCAAGAAATATTAATAGTCAGCAAGAGAGAGGAAGAGAGGTGGAGAGAGATAACCTGGGTGGTGGTAAGGGGTCCTAATGATAATTATTTGGATGAATATGATGAATTATGATGTAGTTGTGGTGATGTTGATAGTGATGATGATGATGATGATGATGATGATGATGATGATGATGATGATGATGATGATGATGGTAATGATGATATGAAAACATGGTAGATTATGACAAAACAATATTTTAGTGATTATGATGAGGCTGATAATGACGTATCGGAGGTGATGAAAGTGGACAGATGATGATGATGATGATGATGATGATGATGATGATGATGATGATGATGATGATGATGATGATGATGATGATGATGATGATAATGATGATAATGATGGTGATGATGATAATGATGATAAGAATGATGATAAGGATGATGATAATGATGAAGATGATGACAAAGATGATGATGATGATGACGGTGATGATGATGAGGAGGAGGATGATGATGATGATGGTGATGATGATGATAAGGATGATGATAATGATGAAGATGATGATGACGAAGATGAGGACAAAGATGATGATGATGATGATGATGATGATGATGACGATTGTGGTGGTGGCAGTGGTGCATGATGTGATATTCATGACGATAGTGGTGGTGATGTTCCAACATATCATTAAGAAGGATTACACAAAACTATGTCTCAGATGTCAGATGTTGATTTGTTTTTGTTGGTTGGTTGGTTGGTTTTGTTTATTAGTGCGTGAATGGGAACATAAAGACAACAAAACAATCAGGCCCCCTGATTATCAATCTAGGCATATCGTTTGGTTTGGGATACTTTTTGTCTTTTTGTGCGCCCCTTTTCTGCTTTAAATATCGATCATAAAATAACACAAAAAAAGCGAGTATGTCAAAATGAGGTTCCCACGAGATTATCATCAAGCTCGATTATGTAGGTCTGATATAATCTACATACTCGAGGACAGAATGTAAATCAATATGATATATATTAAACACGAAATACCATGCATTCCAAAACTTCATAATTCCACAAAGAAACTGGGGAAATGTGTAGACCATACACGTTCAAGTAAATTTGTTTATGGGCTCTGTGCATGCAGGGGAAGCTAGCGTTTTCAAAAATGTCCATTTGTAATTTTGAATTTTCAGAGAATCAAGGTGCATCCAGAATATATTCTTAAAAAACCCAACTGCAATATCAAATGCAGGAAAGAGGAATAGATGAAGCTGATGGTTTTTATTTGGTGGATTAGTAGGGTGTCAA
The DNA here is from genome assembly GCA_036244855.1 of Temnopleurus reevesii. NCBI lineage: Eukaryota > Metazoa > Echinodermata > Echinoidea > Temnopleuroida > Temnopleuridae > Temnopleurus > Temnopleurus reevesii. The sequence continues at coordinate 42,401 of BQKZ01002242.1, read as the reverse complement.
TATTATTTTCAATATGCAGTTTGAAGGTATGATAAAATGGGTTTAACGGAAGTCCATGTTTAATAGACATATTTGATTGCTGATGGAGTGAGATGAGAAGCTTTGTGGATATTTATCGTCCAAGCTCAACTGATCTAGCAACAGTTCAGCTTTGCCGAATCGGATAATGATTAGGCCCTATGGCACTCATACATGTCACAGGTAAGTAAATAAATATTTTCTATCACTTGCCTCCTACTTTCTCTCTCATTCGCTTCGACCCCGCCCCTTCCGATCCCAAGACTCCTTATTCCTTTCTCATTTTTATCCTCCTCGTCATCCTCGAAGTTCTTCTTGTTTGATTTATTCGCCTCATCGATCAACCTCGGTTATGTCGGTCCTCAATCCCTCTCCTGAAGTACCCTTCTCCCTTATCTTTCTTATTCCTTCTTTTTGTCCTCGTCTTTCCTCGTCTCCTTTAGACTTCCTCTTCGACAATCACTTCCGTCTTATTGCTATCTCCTCATTCTCCCTTTCGTCACTCCCTCTCCTCCTCATCATCATCAGGCTGCTCTTGCTCCCCTCCGCGTCCCTCTCTAGCTCCTCCTCATTTTCCTCCACTTCCTCATCCTTTACTCCTTCTCCTTCTCCTCCTGCTTCTCCTCCTTCCTCTCCTCGTCCTAGCTCCGGCCTCGATGCCTTCTATCGCTTCCTCTTCCTCTTCCTTTTCATTTGCCTCTCATCAATACTCCCATCTTTGATCCCCCCTTTAATCCTTCCCGAAGTTAATTAAATAATCATTATCATCTGTTTTCCTCCTATCCCTTCTTCTACGATTCTCCTCTTTGATGCGAAGCCCCGACACTGTTCCTGACCACCCCCGCACTGCTTCCAGTCAGGACGCTTCATCAGGTGGCTCCTTCTTGCTCCCAAGGCTATTCCCACGCATGCTTCTTTTATTTTCATGCGTTCACTCNCCCCGCCCTCCCATCCGCCATCCTCCTCTTTTCTCATCTGCTCCTTCGTGTCCTTGCATTTTTAGACGTTATTGTTTTTCACTAACTTATTTGCAGAAATAAAAAAGGGGGCAAAAACAAAAAAACAAACAAAAACACGCATTGAAAAACCCAAATTAAACACACAATAGTGTGTTGTTTTTAATGTTAGACATGAAATAATAAAGAAATTTAATATGGACCTACATGTAAGCGTTTCATATTTGCATTGAACAGATGAATATCAAAGACTAATGTCCAGTGAATTGCAGTAATTCCTTCATAATTTTTAAAGTTTTGGAAGGAGTATTTGTTTTAACCTCCCGACAGGGCATTTAATTGTTTGTTCATTCATACATACATATGCAGAAAAACAACCAAAGAATGGTCAACAATCGCGAAAAAATAAGATTGATATGTATAAAGACGTTTTGAATATGATACAAATACGTAAAAATTTCATAACATATCATAAAGAAAAATGGCTTATTGATAGATTGTAAGCACTAATTATGTAAAACTCCCATTACCATACCATCATAATCACCCGAGATGTATGTTTATGTGTCCATCAGTCAGCATTGAATATCTTTGCCGAAGAAAAGAAACTATCGTGCCTTACTGAACCATTATCATTTGAATTAAATTGAAATATTATCAATTATAAAAATAATAACCCTAAAGAAAATTATATTTTTCAAAAAATCTAAGTTCCTTCTTCATTGAGTTACCATAAAATAATCTAAAATTCTCTTGCCGAATAGTCAATAGAGGATCGGCAAGCCAAGGTATTATCTCAGTAAAGCTGGGAAAGCTTAAATGTCTAAAATGGATGATGAAAAGGTAAAATCTGATATATTTTGTGAATTTAGTACTTCGGTTTTCTCTCCATAGTTCTCCGTTCTCTCTCTCTCACTTTGCCTTTTCATCTTTGTCGCCATCTTTCGACTAGAAGAGTCACAGCTTGGATCCTCGTCTCGCGTCGCGTAGCTACCAGCCGCTGTACTTTGATGTTCATTGATTGATTTCCCCATGCATATGCAATGCATTAGTGGAGTAATACAATGCAAGTGCCTTTTCACAACAATGCGCGACACAAACAGATCGTAAAACATGAAATGCTAATCGATGTTGGATAATCAAAGGTGAAATGTGGCCAAATTTCTACTTTGTTTTGATGAGATGAATTATGGAAGCATCTGTCACAGCTAGGTATGTGTGAAACCGTTTTTATTTCACTATTTTTAAGTTAATCTTGGCGCTCAGACAGATATTCAGTCCCGCATGTGGAATGTTCTGTTTGTTGGTTTTTACATTCATGACATTGAAAATAAATCCATTAATTGAATAAATTATGTTTTAACATAACTTACCGGTGCAATTTAGTAACCATCTTCAATATATTAGACCAAGACTACCCTAAACTAAAGCTGGCAATGATTTCCAGCCCAATCTGACTAAATTTGTAAAATCTTATTCCCGCGCCGAAAGCCCGGATTGCCGGAAAGGCCACGATTGCCAAATGCCAGCACAAGTGAGTCAATGGTCAGGCTCTAACTTAAAAAGGTTTACGCTAACACACATTTCTTTTTCGGGGGAGGGTAGATAGTGGGGGGAAGTCTTCTAGTCTGTGCTTGCTGGTGTAATGTCTGGCCCTGCTTGAATTCAAGTTCAACTAAATTTGAGAGAGGACTTTGACTTGTCTTTGAGAAAAGAATTTTCACAAATTTCAGGAATAAAAAACAAAACTCTTTTCAGCAAAGACTGACTCATATTCAAGCAATTAACTTACAAAATCTACATTAATAGAAAAGCAACACTCGAAACATCTCCATTTGTTTGTCTGCTTTTCACTTTGCATGATTTTTGGATAAATATAAAGTTTTAACTCCTATTACAAAAGAAATGTTAGCCTATTATGTTCAAGACTTAAAGAGCAACAACCTATGGCTATGTAGACCTCCATGCAAAGTTTCAAAATGATAGCATGTTTATAGTGTATTTTGAACTATTTGGGGACTGAAATAGTGGTTTATAAAATTGCAACTATAGTCCACTTTTACCAAAAACATGTCTAATGCCGTAATAATCAACTTTGATTGTGGGCGTAAACGGAAAGACAAGACATGGAGATATTCTTCATTTCAGTCTTGCGTTTCTGGAAGTCTAGATTTAGCTGCAGCTGTCATCTGAAATAGGCTTTTGGAAAAACTGTATGCTTCGTCAACTTGTGGGGTCCCCTAGATATTCAAATAAGAAAAATTTTTATGGCTATGAGTGTGAAAAAAGCGGCGGCAAGATTTCCTGGCCGTAGACACTCTTCTTTGTGTGGGAGTAGCTGGGGAGGGATGGGGGAGGGGCAAGAGTTCTGTTATCATTTTTCTGATATTTGGGGTCTCTCTAGTCTTCATGNGTATTTTCGCCATGATCAAGCTGATCAATAAACTAGTGTTTTGTCTCGCCGGCAAAAATACTACATTGTTTATTTTTGATCGTACTGCTCCAGTGAGTTTGACAGCCGACTTACTTAGTGCCACGCCTGAAAAAAATTACAGATTGTTGTCCCTGATAAATAGATCAAAGCTCAAAATTAAAGTCATACTTTTTAGTCTTGGCCATTATGTACACTGCCAATCTTTGAGAAAAATAAACAAGAACAAATGGGCATGCCACAGGTATGGTACTTTTTGCTTAGCTGACATCACTTGCATTTCGATCTAAATTGATGCCATTCTTGAGGGGGTGCAGAAACCTTGAGGAATTCTTTTACGATAGCTCTGCTACAATATGTACAAAAATACAGTGGTCGGACCTTTTTTTTTTGCGTTGCCTTTTTAAAAAAAAAATTAAATTTTGAATGGCCAATTATTCTCAAATTTGCATTCTTTCCTGGGACCTGCAGTAGGAAGATTGATGGAGCATTTTTTGTGTAGCCCTTAAAGAATGACGGCCAGGATGATGGCCATGGAATACTGTTCCCTCATCTTGTCACAGTACCATCAATTTTAAATGTGGTTTATTTTGGAGAGCCTTCCGTACAGTTTGTATATATCCCAGAACAAAACATGTTCATCCAAACTGCAATGCACACACAGTCACCAAGCACAAATGTTTGCTCACAGAGACCGTTGATTCGAACAACTATCATTTGCGTGTTTGACATCTGCGTAGTCATAAGCTCATTGTTTCTTGTGTGAAAGATCATGGAAGAAATTAATCCAGGCACAGGTATCTTTATTTTTGTTGAACTAAATCTATTTTCAGCAGAATACCATTGGAATTTTCTGTAAGTTGGGGACACTGTATTTCTCATAATTGTCTGTAGATGTTTTATAAAGCATACTGGGGATTTTAGAATTGGTGATGTATGGCTGCAAGACAAAATTACAATTGTTCAAGGAAGGATATTGAAGTCCATATTGAATTGTTAACATTGAACTGTGACTTTTGTCATATTACTTTTCAGATGCGAAGAGTGAGCAGACTGACTCTACCGTGAAGCTGCCATCCCTGTGTGCAATGATGCCTGTGTCTGAGCTAGCTACCAGCTCAGTAAGCATCATGAAGCATCCGCCGACAACAACGGAGAACTTTGAGTTCAACATCGGTCAATCACCGGACCTTCGCTGCCTTGTATCCAAAGGAACGACCACCTGCACCCGATGTGAGTCGTGCGTCGTCCGCACCAGACTGCTCGAAACCAGGCAATGGTTCTCGCGTGCAGGAGAGAAAACCAGGAAGAAGTTCGTTCTCGGACTTGTACGTCGGTTCCACAGTGCTGACCTGTTCTCCTATATGGTTCGCATACTCAAACCACTATGCGGGAAGGATTACCTGTACTCTCGATCCCGCGCCAATCCGGGTTTAGTCGGGGATCATATCGAAGCAGGATGTGATCGTGCATTGAAGGATCAAGTGATAGAGAACATGATGTCTGCTACGCTGCGATGGTTTGCTGATGCTCCATATTGGAGCAAGTCTAACTTTGCACTAGGTGTTTTACAGACGTGTAATGGGGAGCTAGTGCATGCTGTGTGCAAGCTATCACAGACAATGCTTATGAATGAACAGCAGAAACAGATTCTGAGGAACAAAAATATTGGTGAGTGAGAAGCAAATAATGCCATTTAGATTCAATCGTGAAATATAACATACATGTACATGTAAGTTCATTCTTGGTAAGCTCCCATTAATTTTTTAAGCTTTTGAAAAGATTTTCTACTCTGTAGTGTAAGAATAAAAATAAAAAAATAAGTTTCAAATATGGGGCTGAATGTTGTGTTGCTAAGGAGCATAATCAGTTATTTACTAAGTGCTAACCAGAGGAACTGATACATGAGAGTTGCAGTTTAAAATATATGTTACTATCATGGCCCTCATTCTCTTACTGCTTTATCAAATTATACTCTCCATTTTCCCCAAAGCAACTTTTTACAGTTCATTAGGTTTTGAAAAATAAGTATTATATTTTGGATATTATAGGTATTTTTGTACACAAGATTGCAATGATATATTTGATCCATTATCAAATATTAGCCCACTGTCTGTAATGTACCTTATCAACATGAGCAAAGAAAAGCAATGTTCATGAATAAGCAAGGGATCAAGCATGTTTGAAAAGGGATTAGAATGCTATGTCTAGGTGTGAATAGAAAACAAAGCTTGTCTAATCCCCCTCCATTAGCACTGAGGGATGTGTCAATAGAGAGTGCTAGTGTAACCGATGTATTGACATAGACAGGCAGCACAATAGAATGATACATTGGTGTTAGATTGCTTGTTACATTCAGGGAGTGACTGCTGTACACACTGCCTACAAGGGAGATTGATGCTTGTTCTGAAACTAAGCCAAGATCTGAAGGAAAAAATTGTTATATATTATTTGTGAACAGAGAAATGAAAACGTAATTTTATACAATGTACATTTTTATGATGGGTTTACCCTAAAACAAGTGCCATAGCTACAAATAAAATAAGAAAAAGGGATCTATACATTGTTTTATAAGTATCGGTTTAATTAATCAGTTGATTAATCATTTGTTTATTCTAGTTTTTCTTTTACAAAATTCAATTTTTCATTTGATTCCAAATTAAGGAAATGTTTTATTTTATATAAATATTTATTTGATATTTGATGCCATTGATATTCAGCTTACAAGTTGAAAAAAAAACATGTCTTTGTACTTCCATACATGTCAGCACCTTTTTTGTTTTCAGTGTTCCAAAGTTTGATCTTGCAATAATCATTCGTAACTCTATAAAAATATGAAAAACGAAATAGAATGAATGATCACATTTTTACTACAAAGAGAGAGAATGAACAATACAAAATAAATGAGTTATTTTTTATTTTCCATCCTCCAGACTATGAGAACGAATCTCTAGCAGACACCGTGTTCTCCTACGATTCCTTTGATCATCCTGAGCACAATCTCTTACGTGCTGCATCATCGGTCTACTCTCAAGCCACCACCAGCCCCTTCCAGCATGAGAGCGCCCTGACTCCAGACCATGTCACCATCGAGGATGAGTCCATTGATGATGTTGTGAGCATCCGGTCTGGTTCCAGTCTGGTGTCTCTGGACCCCACTAGGGCAGTCGTCCCAGTCATGGGCAAGGCTGTGCTAGGTGTCAGGCACAAGGTATATTCGATTCAATTCCAATTGATCATATAGGCCAATATCAAATCAAATGTGATGTTTTAAGTGTTCTAGATTTATAAGAGTTTGTAGGGAAGTGACCCTTGGTTACAATTTGCGGTTGCAAGAAATCAAACATGAAAATAATGAATACAATATTGATGAAGCATTTGCAATATATTACAGAAAGTAATTGAAAGAAAAAAGACAATTTTAGTTGATGATATAATGGCAAGTTTTGCAATTTAAATGCCTCTTTAAAAAATAGCACCTGGATTTACATTTACCATTTAAATCTTTGTGCATTTCCTTGTCATTTTGCTTGTGATTAATATTCTGCTAGGATATAAAGCTCTATTGACTCCTTTATTCGATAAGCAATTTCAGCAGTTCTCTATATTTATTCAGGTAAATCATTGTTCCATTCAAGCACTCCTTGATGTGTCATAGATTTATCAATAAAGTAAGTTCATATTTGTTGGTTGTTAATGACCCCCTGCAGTTCACAAGTGTTACCCTTATACCCGCACACCCCTGTCTCCCACACAAAAACTTGCTCCTCCTGTCCCTCTTTTTCCTTAGCAAAATTGATGTTCTACGTACTCACACCATCCAACTCGCCTAACCCTGTGGATCCTCATCATTCCACCACGATACTCCAAATCTCCAAAATAGTGGAGGGATCATCCAAGAGAGAGAGAGGTTATCTTTTCTTCTGATATTGAGGGGGTGCATATTTAAATGGAAACAACTATCTGAGAATATAAATTGTCCATGTATCATTTGATAAACAGGTTGACTTCATCCGTGAGCTACCCGTTCATCTCTCCAAGTACATCCTAAGCTTCCTTGACTACGAGGATCTGATGTACTGCGGTAAAGTGAGCCCTCATTGGTGTTATATCTCCAAGGAGGTCGAGGATGATATCAAGCTTAGGCAGATCCTATGGGAGGAGGTTATGTTGATGCAGGTAGGTTTATTCTTGATATCGATGAGCCCTTTACCTTAAAACCCTTCATAAACCAGAGATGTCAACCATTATGAAATATGTGGCTAGGATTACAGAAATTAAAACAAGCCAACAACTGAATGAAGTGCTTTCTCATGAAAGAATATATGGTAACAAATACATTTTTGTCAATCATTTATTCCAGAATTAAACCCATTTCTCTTGGAAGGCATCTCCTTAATGTTTCATGAGGGTTGACAATCCAAAAATCCTTGCAGAATTAAATCTTAGCTGAATGTCATCCAGTAATTACAAACCCCAGATTGTTATTGCTTAGGCAAAATAGTAGCATATAAATTCTTTCACCGTGTTTAACTTTCTGATACGTCCTACATTGGTACCTACAAGCATGATATATGCTACATGTTTACTTTTGAGCCAGTGAGTTTATGCTTTTTTGTCATTTGTTTGAGACATGACCTATTAAAAAATAAAAATACAGATTCTGGATATCTGTGTAAGACATATTGATTTTTTTTGGTGGAGGTGTTAAGATTAATGTGTAAAGACAATTGTAAAATGAATCCTTCCCTTTTTCCCCACCAGGGCTCATCAGCAAAGGGAGGGAACCCAATGTTTGCCAACCGAGTTGAGATCCCAGTGCCTCGTCTAGCTGGAGACTCTTACGACGTGCTCTTAGCTGATGTACCACCCATGGAGGTGAACTTCAAGAGTGACATCAATATAGAGTCGTCGTACAGCGGCGTGGTCACACATGATGTCATCATGGAGGAAAGGAATATCTACTGTGGAGCATACAACGTCATGGTGCTGAGTGATCAGTAAGATATATTATCACCCCTTTGGAGCTTGAAAAATGTGTATCCCTTCTCTGATATTTTAGTCACAATTTAAATGACCACAGTGCAGTCATTTATACATTGTTGCTGATATGATTTTCAGACGATGTGTAATCTTTATAAAAGATTTTGGCTCAGGTAGTTAATGAATAGAAGAAGAATAGAACCAAATGGGGTTTGGACATTGGAATTATTCATCTTCCTTCATTAAGCTTTGACCATCCAGTTCCAGAAGACATCCAAAGGGTAGAATTCTGGATGGTGGCTTATTTTGAAAGATGGGTTAAACCGGGTTTGAACCATGGGCTTGGTCAAATGTAAGCACCAGTGTACTTAATTTAGTGCATTCATTTAAAAGTGGTCCAAAGGATGTACGTGTGCCACAGTTGATCAACTACAGTTGTGCTAAACTGCCATCGAAAATTCCACCCAATAAATGATATTTACAGTGAAGTATTGTGTCTTTTTCAAAAGAAATTCAAAGGGTCTTAAATCAGTTATTTTAATCCTCTCTACAGGGAAGACATCAACAGAGTAGTGAATTACAACTTTGGTCAGTTGGTAGCCCTTGGATCGTTTGACCGTCACGTGAGGTTCATTGATTGTATCAGTGGTCAAGAGACTGGACCCATCATTACTGGACATTCAGGATCCATCAAGTCTCTCTATATCAATGAGGCAAGAGGGTTCGTCATGAGTGGAAGCTATGATACCAGCATCAGGTCAGTCAAGGTTACTCTTATCTTTTAGCACCTTTGGTGCTATTTTTACACTAGCATAAGATCATTCAGTGTTACTAACGTTTTTATCACCTTTTGTGCTATGATGATACTAGTTTCAGGCCAGTCAGTGTTACTCTCGATTTTAATCACCTTCCGTGCTGTTATGATACGAGTATCAAATTATTCAGTGTTACTGGCATCTTTTGTACTTTAGTACCTTAAGTGCCTGTTACTCGGATATTAAAGTCAGTGTTGCAAGCACCTTTTGTACATTTAATATCTTTAGTACGCCTTTAGTGCTATCATCATATCAGTTGTATGAATACACACATTTCCTACATTAACAACTTTAATACAGCTATAATACCAGCTTAAGATCAGTTGGTGTTATTAGCACCCTTGATTACTACTACATCATGCAAGTCATGTGTACTAACATTGTTCAGTTTCAGAAGTATAGACTGAGAGCGAAACTGAAATTGAGAAGGATCAATTTTTCAGGCAGCCTTTTTAGTGCAACATTTTGCAGCATTGTGAAGTTGAATGCAAATGAGAAAAAAACAAATGAGAAAACAATATCAAATAAGCTTCACCCTATGCAAAACTAAGTTCTCATATAGTCCAATCATTGTATTGATTTCATATTAAGAAAATCTATTCTGAAGTATTTCTTCATTATCGTTATTGCTTTCTACCCTGTAGGTGCTGGGACATTGCGACTGGTCGTCCAAGGAAGATCTTTCATGGCCATGTTGGTACCATCCTGTGTCTAGACATATATGAGAACACGCTGGTCTCTGGGAGCAAAGATAACCAGGTCATAAATTGTAATCAAATGGCCCATATTCTGACAGCGAGGTTTAAATTATCCCAGGTCTAAGTCATTGTCATTTAGACTTTTGGTTTTACTTTTGATTAGCCCAGGTCCAGGGTTAAGTTCGACCCCGGTATGGAAATTTGGGCCAATTTGTTTAAAAAGGTCCGGAGAAGGACTCAAGTTATATTCTAAAGTACACCAAATGTTGAACCTGTTGTGATTCAGTTCTTCAGTTTCTGTGCATATTTTGTTAGGGTATGGTTTAGTATGTGATAAAAAAAGCTGTATTTTTTCTTGACAAATTTTCTTATTTAGATGTGAAGGGGACAGCTTTACTTTAGAGAGAATGCTTTATTATTCTATAATCACCTTCTATGCTCTTTAATCTCTTGACAAACAGTATGGAACTTTGAATAGTATTCTGTTTAGCATCCACGATCACCTGCTCTGCTTTTTTCTCTCCAAATAGTATGGAACTTTGAGAGTGGCAAGTGTTATCGTACATTCAAGCATCGGTATCAGATCAATGCTGTGTCTGTACATAAGGACACTGTAGTGAGCGGATGTGAGGAGGGTAAAGTCAAGGTCTGGAGCATCAAGGATGCATGTTTGCTAAAGGTAGGCTTTTCATTAATAATCAAAGAAAAGTATTCCTATTATGAAATATGAGTATATTTGAGTGTGTTAAGCTATTATGTGTGTTTTAAGTGCACCTCCTTTTGGTTATATAGAACCAGAGAAAAGTTCCCTTCCAAATCTTTTCTCTCACTGTAATGAATTATTCTTACGAATCTGATATAAACAGGAGCTCTCTGAATTTATCTTTGTGATAATGGTAAATAACAGTACTTATCACAACAAAACCTCAGTCTTTGAAATTAAATCTGCAGGAATGACGGATATGTTGGGGTTTTTATTGTACTTACATCTTTGTAATAGTGACCTGATATCTGCTTTTGCAACAACCTCTACAAGATACAGGATACTTTATTGGTTCGTGTAAAAATACTCACAAATTTTATTTCCACTGGCTTTAAGCAGGGTACATGGACTCAATCATTTCGTTGGTGCAGTTAGAGTTATGATTGGATGTTTTTGCCAAGATTGGCATTATTGGGTTCAAGATCAGATTGTTCTGCTTCCGCCCACCGTGGGTGATGTTGTAGACATTTTATTTTAAGGTGGTTCAGCCATCCATCCCATTTTCATTCAAACATTTCAATTCGAAGCTTTGTTCATGTACATGTTTGCATATGGGAGGGGCAGTGATCTGATTACAGTGTTGGTTCATGAGGTCAAGGGTTGAAGGTCACAGATGTAATCCAGAATACAACTAATAATTTTTCTTGTCATAACTTGTACGAAGTGTCATGATGTAGTGGACCTGGCTCACGCCTTTCAACCAGAGTGTCATGGTTCAAGTATCACCCATGGCGTTAATTTCCTTCAATAAGAACTTTATCTACAAAGCTGCACTATACACAGGGGTCATTGGGGACCGGTAGGAGACAGCAACACATTATCTGATGATGTGAGCACCTATTTGGCTGCCTTGATGCTATGCTGGATTTGCCATCCAGTGACTGGGTAATAACATTGGTAGCGCTTTGAGCAGTCATACTGACTGGAAAGGCGCTATATAAATCTGTGCTATTATTATTTTTGTAGGTACTGTACCAATCGCCCAAGCAGCTGACTCGCCTAGGGCTACCCAACCCTAACACTCACCAGGGTGCTATCACTAGTGTACAGGTGGATGATTGGCACATCATCTCAGGGAGTATGGACGGCTATGTACTGGTATGGAGTGCTGTAGGCAATCATGACAGGTGCATCAACGCCATCAGACATCCCAAGTAAGTAATCATACTCTATATGGGGTGTTGCTACAAAGTTGCAATGAATTGCCAATCGATCCCTTGTTTCAGATGCATCTTGTCAAAAGTGCAGACAGTGCGCTCCAGCAGCAACATTGAGAGCTGATTTGGAGTTTATATGCGATGAATTGCAACTTTGTAGCAACACCCCCTATTAGGTTTTGCTAATCAGTCGGGATTGATTACAAGTTAACAACAAAAAATACAAAGTCAAAAATACTATTTCATTGGTACACAATTTGAATTGTTCAGAGAATGTGTGCCTGCAACAATAGTTTTGATTGGCTAGCACTCATCAATTGCAATCTGCATCTAACTGTGACACTCTATCAATACCCATAGTATCATATTCAAGAATCAAGTTATTTAAAAATCTATAGTCCCCTAGATTCTGACAGCAAAATAAGAAAAGAAGTATACACTTGTTTAATAAGTGAGTGATATCTGATTGATTTATGCGGTGAATGAATTGTCGTACTTTAATTCTGTTGGGAGAAATGGTAACCTCAATGAAAAAATGATGCGTATCACTTGATGAGTTCTTAGCAAATGAGGATTTTGATACACATGTACAACCATTTCATGAATGAATGATTAAGGCTAGGTAGACCAAGTTTTGATATCAGTCAACCATTAACAAATCAATCTACTCTAACTCTTTCATATACAGTCCAGTGCTGTGTATCCACATGGCCTACCTTCACCCAGTGACAGGCTGTGCGGATACGAGGATGTTTCTTCAATTAGTGTGCGATGCCTGATTGACGTTCATTGTGCATAAATTGCAGTACTTAACTTAATTTTCCAAGAAACATTTACTTGGTAAAATTGGTAGCATTAAAAATGATGCATGTATAACCATTTTAAGAAAACAAATCATTAAGGCCAGGCAGACAAAGGTTTTATATCAGTCAACCATACTGTTAACAAATCAATCTCCTCTAAATCTTTTATAAACAGTCCAGTGCTGTGTATCCACATGGCCTACCTACGTCTGGTGACGGGCTGTGAGGATGGTAAACTGAGGATCTGGAACATGCTAACGGGAGATTGTCTACGTGTGATGAGAGGCAATAGTCGCTCGGACCCCATCGTGGCCATCAACCCCTGCGGTGAAAGGTCTGTATAGATTAGAGTACAGTCAAACTTGTCCATAGCAGCCAATGTAGACATGTGACCACTGATCATAGGTTCATTTAGCAAGGATAAAATACAGGTGGCTACGACAGATAGGGAGTCACTCTCTGCAATTAAATGTGTTTTTTTTTTTTTTATTATTTTACTATGGATTTAAATTTTCTTCAAAGGATGAAATAAATGAAAAATTATAGCTACAATAATTCTCAGGTCAAAAGCCTTATAATTCCAACATCTGAATTAGGCCATTTGAGATTCATTATCAGAGCTCAACAAAACACAAGACCAGCAATGATTGTTAAAATATCTAAAATGTATGCTATTTGTAGTGCTATTTTGTTAGATTGTTTTCTGTATATGGATTTATCAATCAATTAATGCATTTGTATCATTTAATTTTTCCAGATAGTTTCTCTGGTTCATGTAGAGACAGACAGAAATTAAATGAAGATTGTCAGAGTAAATTAGCAAAAGTAGGACTTTTATATCAATGCTCTTTATAACACGGTTGGACTGCATTTGTCTTTTGTCACCTGATGATTAATTTTTTTCCCATTTCAGGTTGTTGCTTCAAACCATCACTAACCTGCTGATGCTATGCTTTGAGGAGGTGGAGTGGAACTATGAGCAGGATGAGAAGATTGAGCTGCTACGATACAAGAACAGCTACGAGGATGCACCACCCAAGCAGCAGAGCTACTCCTTAGTAAGAGCTCAACGAGGCGAGCTTGCTAGATCAGCCAATCCTAAGATCATTGCTCACACAAACGCCAAGACGGATAACAGCAGGACCCGCTTACCTCACAGCACGCGGTCGCTTAGTAATAGGAATTTGCAGAGTGCCAAGACAACTCAGGATCTCTGTGTGAATGTTACATTGACGCAGAATGTGAAAGGTCCGCTGTATCATAATGTCCAGGGTGTTCGATCAGGCATCCTGGAGCCGCAGACGGATCTAGGCTTAATTGATCTGAAAGGGCAGACATCAACGTATAGAGTGAACTCACGGCCTCCGACTGGACGGTCGAGATCTAAATCTAGTTTATTGTTGAGCAAGACGTCTTCAGAGCTTGATGCAGGAATGGTCGCTGGTGTATCGCCATCAGGGAAGGTCGCAGATTCAAGACCCACTACGGCTTGCTCAGTCGTATCAAGGCAACTGTCCCCTTCCCCATCTCACGGGGCAGTATCTTCTGTATCCATTGGTATGGAAATGAATGAGAGACGTCCAAACACTGCGTTGTCAACTCAAAGCAGCCGGCCAAAGTTCACCAAGTTCCAGCTGCCAATGAGAGGTCACAGTGCACCGGTGAGACGCAAGAAGACAGCAGATGATGCAGTCTCCATGTCCGAGGCCAAGGCCCTTCTGCGATCGCAGCAGAGGATCACCAATGAAGGTGTCAAGCGGGATCGACTTCTCCTCACTTACCGCAATATAGAGGAGGCTAAAAAGAACAATGAAGTAGTGAACAATACCCTTGCCAATGCTCTTCAAATAGACTATGTCGGCTACGCAGCTCCAAAAACTAAACAATCAAATTTTTCACTCAGCTCATCAAGTTCATCTACAATATCAAGAGTAGCATCAAGAAATGGCATTCCTAAGACTGCCACTGCCCCAATTGCAAAGGAAGTGATCGTAAAGAAGTTAGAGCATGTTGAGCAGGATGTGAGGCCACAGAGGAGCATTCATCCAAAGACAACGGTGTCTACGGTTCCTAAGAAGAGCTTGGTGCGGCCTCAGACTGCTCAGGTCCTTGAGAGAACAGAGATGAAGCAGCCACCCAACACCAATACCAACAACACAACGCCCCTGCGACGCTGCAAGAGTGAATCTATGATGAGGTCATCAATGGTTTCACCTGTATCACAGTTCGAGGTGAGTCACGTAGTCAGTCCTGTCCGCAAGAAGAAGAGCCACGGTTGGACGACATCCCACACTGAACCTGTCATAGTCGTACCCATGATGATAGGCAAAGGCGCCACCAGCAGTGCTGAAGCTAAGAAATCCGACCAGACTCAGAAGCCGTCAACCACATCAAGACTGAGCATGATCCAGAAACCGGTGAGGGATCCGTTGACGAATCATGGCGAGTTCCAGGTCCGGACCAGGCAGCAGACCCAGGACTACCTTCAGTATGTTACAGGGATCCAGGAGAAATACTTCCAGGAGCAGAGCGAAGAGGAGAAAGCAAATCAGAGAAAGATGTGGCTCCAGGTTGCTAGAGGTAAGAGATCTAATAGTGTGCCTCCTAGGAGAACACCTCAAACAAAATGATGTCATCTGTAGATATCAGGATGTGTTTCTTATTGCAAGACTTTCTGTATTGAATCGCATTCCATTCTTTGGTTGGTTTTGCATTTTATTTCCTGTCATGTGAACAGGGCTTTGAGTACCATAAATTGAGGTGAACCGGGACACCAGGGACAAAACTTAAATCCTTTAATATTCCTTTCTTATGAGGTAGGCTACTCTAGGGACCCTGTTAATTCGGGGGATCGACTATAGTTGTAAGCTTTTCGCCGCTAGAGAGCGTGGATCAAATGCTTAATTTTGATTGGTCCACCCCTGACCTGACCTGGCGGGTATCGATTTCCGGTTGTGACGGGTACTTCCGGTATAAATTACATGCGCCACGTTCATTCCTTTCGCAGTTATACAATACACGGACAACTTCAATCTGAAACCAAATTTCATTATCATCTGTAATATTCCTTTGCTTTGGTGATTACATCAAACCACAGAACTCGGATGCATCAAACAGTGAACGTGGCGCATGTAATTTATACCGGAAGTACCCGTCACAACCGGAAATCGATACCCGCCAGGTCAGGTCAGGGGTGGACCAATCAAAATTAAGCATTTGATCCACGCTCTCTAGCGGCGAAAAGCTTACAACTATAGTCGATCCCCCGAATTGGATAGCCCTTTCAATCTGTAGCAATTAGACCACAAAATTGAATGCAATTACGAAGCAGATTTTTACTAATTTTTAAAGTTTTGTCCCTGTTCAACCGTGTGTTCCTGTTTGTTCTATTTTATGGTATCTTTAATGCTGGGATGTACAGTATATTGCATTTGATTTGCACAGAGAAAACAATGTGATTGGACTCCTGCTGTGGCTGCAAATATAAATAAATACACTTTATATCTTCAAATGATCGAGGGCCCTTTATTTCTTTGTAGGGCTGAATGTTTGTTTTTGTATTTCCAAGTGCAATAAATTTTCTATCATTATATCATTTACCATGATTGTGATTTTGTCTAAATCTAGTTTAACTTGAAGGAATAAAGCCTACTGAATTTGTACATATAGACTTCAGTGTATGTAAATTTGGTTTTGTATATGTATTCAAGCTGTAAATATCAGTGATTATATTATTCTCATTCAAGTAGGTTAATAAGGAATGTACAATTTATTGTCCTCGACACAGTCAGCTATCATTTCTGTGCAAAATATATTTTGCAATATTCTCTAATTTTATCTTACAAGTCTATGTATTGTAATGTGAAAGTGAGTATAATGTTATGAAAGTGATACTTGACATACCTTATTGTAGTGATACATATCATTGGTCTATGCAAATGGTTTCATAATTTTCTTTTCTTGAGGATGCATAACAAAGGTGGGGTTTCACCAAATCATTCTTTAAGTTACGAAAGACTGGAGTACGTTAATGAGTGTAATACGCATAAGATTCTTGATCATTTAACACAATAACTGATACCAGTGGTGCGTAAAGTTGTCCTTTAAGTCTTTCTTATCTTGGTGAAACACCGCCTAGGTTGTGACTACTTGACGTCATTCTTACTTGTAAGCTAGCCTGTCAATCTTTTAAAAAGAAAGAATAGGTTACAATATACATCCATAATAGAGCCATTTTCTTTCTTTTATTGTGCACAAGCAATTAATGTTGATGCAAGTCATCTCTCAAGCACATAACATTACAATGGTAGGAGCAGGGGGAAATAGTTTACATATCATTTCATTAAAAAAAGATGACTCTGTTTTATAGAAGGCTCGATCTGTGTAGTGTTCATGCATTTATATGAAGAGTTGTATTTAGTGCTTGAGCATTTGTCAATTATTTTCTATTTGTCTACATCATTCCTGTGGAATTATGTAATACCTGTTGCTTGGTCATAGGGACCAGAGAATACTTTTTTATGTTCAGTGGAAATTAGATATAATGAGGTACTGGGTCATTGAAAATACCTTCCATGTATAAGGATAAAATAGCAATGCATGCATCAGGAATGATTTTAGATCTCTTTTTACTGAGTTTCCACTGTTATATCATTTTGTTATTTCAGAAGAAGAAAAAATGTGCAAAGAGCATGAAACCTTAAAGTTGCCTTGTCACATGTATATACAAGACTTCTGAAGACAGTGATTTTATACTGCACATTGTTTTATCAAGTTTCTATTGTACATACATGTAGTAATCATGACAGTGCAAAGCAATAAACTTATTGACCCATCAATTCCTTCCTTTCATCAAGCATTCTGATCAATTCCAAGCTGTGTGTGACAAGATTCTATTCTTCTTTTGATATGCATATGCAATTTGTGTTCTCTTATACTTCCAAAGTTTCATTCTCTATCAGTATTAACTTTCAACTGAATTCAGCAAGTGTCTTATATTATTGTTCTTGAAAAATTGTGTAGATAATCTGCTTTTTTTTCAGACTGCATAAAGTGCTCTTATACATGTGTATTTGTGTTTCAATAATTTTGATTTTTTTTTCGGGATTGTAGAGTACATTGTCTACAAAAAAAATTGTTCGCAAACTACTCTTGAATATTTTCCAATGCATGGGACCAGATTTGCGGTGTTTTATTGAATTGTGTGACTGTAAATTTCAATGCATTTATTTTGCATGCTGCAACGAATTGAATAACTAAACACAACAGCTGCATTACTGCAAAGGGTCTTTTGATTTACTGTTCATATACGCACTTACAAATACAGAATATTTCAACCATGAATGGATAAGGCAATTTTGAATGCTAATTTTTTTTTAAAAACTCTGATCAGACTTTAAAAAAGAATTGCAACAGCAGTGTACTCAATGCTCAATTAAAATGCTCAGAAGAAGGCTCTAATGAAAAACATTTTTTTCAATCTTTAATTCAATATCATCTTCAGGAGCTAATGTGAAATGAAATATCTTTGGTATATTTATGGTGACTAAAACTAAAAGATATCATAAGTAATAATTGGAATGCTACAAATCATTCTATACTCAAAATCCTGCTGTCACAAATTTTCTTGAATTTATGCAAGACTGAAGTGATGAAAAAATGTTATACAGATTTATTGTGACATTTTTAGAGGCCTTGGGTTCCTCGGACGGTGTCCCACCAAGTTATGAAAGACTGTAAGCACTACTGGTACCAGTTCTTAATGATTAATAATCTTACGTGTATACAGCATGAGAAACCAATACCAGTCATTCTTAAAATTATTTTGAAATTATTCGTGAGGAGAAAGAATGACTTTTAAGAACTATTGGTATCAGCCTTTTGAGCTGTATGATTAAAAATCTTACAAGTGTTCAGCACAAGAAATGTTACCAGCGTGGCCGGCCGTCCAGAAAGTCTTTCGTGTCTTGATGAAACACTGCCCTTGTCTTTTAATGATATTAAAACGATGTGAATTATATTTACAATGCTCACATTTATATTTACATCTGTGAATGGATTTTAATGACACTTTATTGTTTAAAAGTAGAATTGATTGGTATGAGTGTAGCTTGATGCTGCCATGTAATGGATAGAGAATACTGCACAGTGGACACTATGGCTTTCAATTGATGCACATTTTGATAATCATCCATTATGTCAGGGAATTAGTGAAGTGATATATCTAATGCTATATGTATGCATTTTATAACTTTACCATTTCTTTAATTTGAAGTGAAAATTCAGATATTTAATAATTAGTCTGTACTTAAACAGAAGTTGACCAATAGTCAAATCATGCTTGTGCCATCATTCATTTAACGCAAAACAAAACTCTGATAAGTTTTGCAATCTCAATGATTACTCTATATTTTTTTTTGTGCTTTCAGTACTTTCATAAAGTGGATTTGGTGGCTTATGAATCATATGTCGTATTATTATTGAAAAGTAATTTGATTGCATTTAGTCTTTCTGAGTTTTTTATTTCTCTGAAATCTTCAATTTAAAGTTTGTGAAAATGATTTATAGCAGGTTAATTGAGTTTGTTTTGCACTACAATATTATCAATGTGTGTTGTGTTCATCTTTTTATACATTTATGCAATCAGTCAAAGAGAATGGGATTTGTCCAAACAAGATCCTTGTTTTGTCATCACTGCTTACAAAGAATAAATATATCATAACAATTATTTAAAGAAGTACTGTCTGGGTTTCTTTTCTTCTCTGTCGACCCCCACTTCTCAACTCCACCACCATCGTCATCATCATTACCGTCATTATTACTATAATCATCAGCATCACCATTATTACCATCATCACCGTCATTATTACCATCATCATAATTATCACCACCATTATTACCATCATCATCATCATCATCATCATCATCATCACCGTCATTATTACCATCATCATCATCATCATTACCATCATCATCAACATTATTACCATCATCATCATCACCATCATTATTACCATCATCATCATCATCAACATTATTACCATCATTATTACCATCATCACCATCATCATCATCATCATCATCATCATCATCATCATCATCATCATCATCATCATCATCATCATCATCATCATCATCATCATCATCACTACCGCCATCATCATCACCATCATTATTATTACCATCATCATCGTCATCAACATTATTACCATCACCATCATTACCATCATCCTCATCATCATCCTCATCATCAACATGACCATCACAATAAACATCTTCATAACCATCACCATCATAATCATCAATACCACACGACCAAATAAAAAGGTAAAATACAAAGAAATTAATAAAGTATTGCATATTTTTTGTTTTAATAAGTAGAAAATATCAATCCATATTGGCATTTTATATTTGCACATAAGTAGTTTGGACGTTGCATATAATATTATTACATGATTACAAAGTATGGTTCGATACAATATTAAAATGTGTACAATAAATATCTTGGAATTTTCCTTCATATGACCTGCCACTTAAATGCACGTATGTGGAATTAAAAAGCTGGATTTTTCCAATTTAGAAGACACTTAATAATTTAAGCAATATCATGACAGTTTTATTGGCTTTTAATATATTGCTTGAAGTAAAAGGCTCTGTGGTACAAAGAGTTATCTTTCTTGAAAATGCGAATGGTCTTCTATGTCATCACTTTCTTCTGAAGACGATGAGAACATGCTCATCAAAACAATGACCACACATTTTCAAGAAAAATAACTTTTTCTGTGAAGCATCTACTCAAAGCTCATATGGTATTTATCAAGCATAAGGTACCTTTCTTGAAAAATAAAGTGAAATTACATTAATCATGACAATATAAGATCATAATATGTTTAAAAGAAAAGATAAAAACTGATTTTGGTACGGCAAAAAGGCAGACGAATACATGAAAATATATGACTACTCATGAAAGGAATAAATGAGCTCTGCAATATTTACATCTGGTCTGGTCACATGCTTTTGTATATAAACATTATATATTCCTTTCAAATGTTTGAAATTACCATTATCTGTTATCTACTGATAGCCTCTTTAAGTGTTTGCCAACAAGATCTCTAGAGATCAAATTCTACCTCAAGGGTGTCTAAAGAAAACTGGCCTAGTTTCAAAGCATGTTATCTCCATATAATGATTATATGATTTTTTATGCATTTTGGACTTAAGTTTTATTGAGGCACCTACGTATTTCCTGTATCAATATGGACTCTGAAGCTTACGTACATCCGTCTGTAAATATTGGAACAAAAAGAGAAACATATTTCGAGCGGTAATTGTTCTAATCTCAAAGTACACCTAAATAAGATTTTTGATGTCAACTCAATATACCAAGTCAAAGTCATCAAAGCAACTAGAGTCCATATATTGAGTTTTGTTCATCAAATTGAAAATTTTTCCTGGGTGTACACTGTCTTTATTATTTATTATTTTACTTTTCTTGGGATGGAAAGTACATTTAAATGAAAATGTTGGGCATGTATATTTGTGTAAAGGAGGGGAGAGAAATAAAAGACTGAAACTATTTCAAAGAAAAAAAAGTATGGGCTGTTTTGCAACCATGTGGGGCACATACTGTGTTAAGAGTACATGAAATACAGAAACCACAGAGATGACAACTGGTCTGGAATATAAATGAGGTCACAACTAAATGTGAATAATGGAATAGCTGAAAAAAAATGAGAGCAATCGTAACAACAATAACCATACTGCCAGCCGTTCCCTTATAATGAAAGCCTTGCATTCATATGAAAAATACACCTCATGTATATTCCAGAACGGTTGGCATCTCTGAAAAAGTAGCACACCTTTTCTTCAATACATGTTTATAAGAAATAACATCTGGAGATGTAAATTCATTAGCAAACCACATTTAAAAAAGATCTTTGTCATATAATTTCAAGGTGAAATTTAAAGTAAATTAAGAAAGATTAAAAAAAAAACATTTATTGAAGACACATACGGACAACTTTGAATGCAAAATCAGACATGTACATTAAGTGAAAATATAATTTTTGCAATTCCTTATGCAATGCTCAAAATTTATCAAGACACTTTGATACCTTTTCCAAAGTCATTTAAGTTGATACTTTACTTATAAAGTGTTCATTAGTAGAAGTTCGTTCACTATCTAACAATAGATAATAATTGTTGAATATCTCTGAGAGCATTCCTTAAAACTTTACTATATGGAAGACCTCTATATACTGGAAATCTCTAAAATACCATGAAGTAGCCAGCACAGAGTATTAGGTTCCTTAATTTCATAAAAGTGGATAATGTCTTGCAGTGCATTTATTCCAATCAGCATTTGAAGGTCTACTGCACCTAGTACATAAAGTATAAAATACAGCAAATATAAAAGATAAAAGATGATGATGTCTATCAAAAAACATTAATTTCATAAAGTTGGGTTTATAACGAAATATGTATTACCTGTCCAATAAAAACAGTTTATAATTGATTGAATTACATTTCCATCTGCCTGCTATAGTGTAGCAAAAGCTCAAAGAAATCTGGAATTAGGTTCATAACCAAAGAGTATATTTGAAAACTAGGTCAATTCATAATAACTACTTTCAATAATTTGAGTACAAAGGCAAGAATTTGTAGGAGTTGAATCATAAAACAAATTTTAAAAATTAAAGTTGTATGTACAATGATAAAAATGACAAAGATGGGAAAACGGTAAATACATATATATGATCTGAAATTCTAAAATATGAACTCCTGGTAAACAAACTTCCTCTAAAAAGCTTTTGTTGTGGATAGCCTTACATTGGTCATATCTACTTTACAAACACAGTACTCAAAATTGCACACACCCGTTAAAAATCACTTGCCAACAATGGCAATTATTTTTCTCTCAATTGGACGTTTTACTTAAAGTAAAAGTTTCTTCCTTCTTATCCCAATTTAACGATTTCACTTCCTGATTTCTTACAAAATCATCAAATCCGAAAGGCAAGTTTGCCGGCAGACATAATTGTGTTCTTGTAACATATCATCTCCATCTGATCACAATCAAATCAGATTTTCTTCCTTTTATGCAATATCTTAGAATCCATTAGATTCATCAATTACTTTGCATAAAATCCTAAAATCTCCATCATTATATCATAATTTTCACAACTTTTTACAGATTTTAAAATATTTAAAAAATATCTAAAAATTATCGATGTTCTCTTGGTATCTTACTATACCAAAATGCATATCATTTAGCATACAGGTCACTTTCCTTGTGACAAGCAATATACTGCCTCAGGCCCAAAGCTCTATCTTCTCTGACCGTAAATGCAGTAAAATTTTCGAAGAAAAATAAACTTTTTTTGTTGAAAATTTTTTAGAAAAAAAACTTTTCAAAGTCAAAAAAGATTTTTTTGTGGTCCCAAGACAAGATAAAAAAATTCAATAAAAAAAGACATCTACATACAGCGACCATTGCATTCTACACATCCCATCATTATTTCAGAATAAAAAGAACTACCATTCTCAGGCAACCGACAATCATAAAGAATAAAAATTTGAGGCAGAATTATTCATGAGCGGCTTCTTTTCCGAGGTGACTCTTTTCCATCTAAAGATACTTGTTTTCAGTCTGACAAATGAATCTGTTCTCTCTCGGTCAAAGTCAAAGTTAGCCACCTCAACATTTCTTTCTCTGTTCTTGTGTACTTGCTGGATAAAAGATATGACTGCAAAGCATGTCATGCACAGGCCAGCTATAACGGCTATCGTGATGGCTGTGATGGATTGAGGAGGCAGAGCTAAATTGGAGAAAAAAAGAGAGGTATATTGAGAACTTGTTAAGCTGCCTATATAATCAGTCCTTGAATATGTTTGGTTTCTTCAAAATATATATTCATTTATACTCATTCAAATACTCATTGTGACAATTGCTATGTCAGATATCTAATCAATCAATGGTAAAAATAGATTGCATTAGTTTGAGTTTCTATTCCATTTTAATTCGGGGGATCGACTATAGTTGTAAGCTTTTCGCCGCTAGAGAGCGTGGATCAAATGCTTAATTTTGATTGGTCCACCCCTGACCTGACCTGGCGGATATCGATTTCCGGTTGTGACGGGTACTTCCGGTATAAATTACATGCGCCACGTTCATTCCTTTTGCAGTTATACAATACACGGATAACTTCAATCTTAAAACAAATTTCATTAATATCATCTGTAATATTCCTTTGCTTTGGTGATTACATCAAACAGTGAACGTGGCGCATGTAATTTATACCGGAAGTACCCGTCACAACCGGAAATCAATACCCGCCAGGTCAGGTCAGGGGTGGACCAATCAAAATTAAGCATTTGATCCACGCTCTCTAGCGGCAAAAAACTTACAACTATAGTCGATCCCCCGAATTATTAATCAATCTTTATCTATTTCAAATTCTTCTTCTCATTTGTCTCCTTATTCATGACTGACTACAAGGAATAAAACTACATGTACATGTAGATCATCCAGTAAGGTATAATAGAACAAGAACCAAAACTGATCCTCCAGTTAACATCATTCATTGTCTTTAATGACTACATAATGCAACGTTCAAGGAGACAAAGCAGGATATCTGTTACTAAACAGTCCAAAAATAAATTGCATATCTTGAAATCAACTGAAAGAGAGTTGCATCAAATAAGTCTAAAAATAAATAGAAACATGATATCACAAAGTTGCAAAATATCAAACACGATTTAACAAAAGTGTCTAAAAGGCTTGAAAACAAACAAAACAAAACAAGCAAAGAAATGACAACTAATAATGAAGAAATAAAAAGACCCAGGATGAACACAACTACAAAACACACAAAGACAAAACAGTCCAATTTCTCTTGGAGATAACATATGGACTATTTTTTAATTTACATTTATTGGCAATTCTTCTAATTGCATAGAGCTGTTTTAATCTGAATGCATGTGTCGCTCTAATTATGTTGCCTCTCAATCTTAAGAAATTGACTTCCGGTCACAAAATTCCTTCATTTTTGATGGTAGCCCTTAGTTTAGCTAACAAGTCTTTTTATATGGGACACAATACATTCAATGAAATTATTCATAATGCCAATCAATGTTTTCTAGTGTATAAAAAGATAATACTATTGCACAATTTAGGATGTTAATGATGATGATAGTAATCAAATTGTTGACAGGAAATAGGTGTTCTAAACAAATAGGTACATAGCTATTGCTAGGTGATGACGCTTGGTTTACGACTTTCCGCAAAATGCATACTAAACTAGAGCGATATTATGAGCTGAATTACCTGGTGAATGCGCATGAATCGTTGAAACACTGACTGCAAAGCTGACATTGTTTGTTGCCGCTGCACTGAATCTATACTCTCCCGAAGTCTTGAAGTGATAGATAAGTGTGGTATGGCAGCTATCTATGACCATCTCACAGGTTGTATTGGTTTGATTTGACCGCTCAGTGGACGGCTCATCTACGGTCAAGCATAGCTCAATGGGAGGGCTGGTGGAAAGAGAATTATTACAAATTGCAATTACTTTTTATTGCAATAATCAAATGAAAATTATAGATCATTCATTCAAAACACTGTATATAGCATATTAATATAATCATGTTTTATGCATTATGATGTTTCTTTTTCCAACATATCAGAATGGTTCCAGGACAACTCAACCCTTTGAAGAATTTGGAAAATAACATAATTATAAATGGGAGATAAAAGAAAAATATATAAAAATATCAGAAAACCAGTGTACACGTAAACCACTTGTAGTTGCTAAAATGTTGAAATTGATCACATGATGAACAATTATTATATAACTTTTGATTTGATATCAAATGAAAACACTCTGAGCCATTCCTGCCAACCAAGTGTTCCAGATGAAATATCTTACTCCTGGATTGCTAATATCATGAAAAAGACAAATATCTCTCTTCTACTCAAAACTTCAGAGAACACACAA
>BQKZ01002241.1:24867-71170 GCA_036244855.1 Temnopleurus reevesii | reverse complement strand
TTTCAAAAGATAGAGAGTGTGATCAAAATTGAAATTGACCATTATCCTGAAATTTATGGGCAGTTTTGTATGCTCAGATGGCAGCAGAGTTCATTTTATGCTGTCTGTGGTCTGCACGTTAAGCCCCGGTCACATAGGGCCCTGGAAGCGACAAGATTCACCCCGACTCGTTGTTCTGAGGCACTTAACTGTGAATTAACAAAGAGTCTGGGTGAATCGTGTTGCTTCCGGGGTCCTATGTGACCGGGGCTTTAGGAATTGGAATAGTTAACTCACAATGCGGTTTGATACATACATGTAGTACAGGGTGGTATTATGATTTTTTTTTTAGTCGAATATCTTGGCCACTTTTGATTTTAAGTATGATCAGAACATACTGTAACATAAAAGCATCACAAATTGCAGATATATTGGCAAGCAAACATAGTTAATTATCTTGAAGACTTATCACCTTATAACTAATATGCAAATGAAGAAAAGACAACATTCCCATTTGCATTGGCTAGCCATACACCTTTATTGCTGTCTCTTATACACATCTAGATGTGTATAAGAGACAGCCCCCCCCCCTCGGCTGTGAGATGGGTCCAAATAACCCGGCTCTATTAGGGTTAAACAACTTGGGCAAAAGTTTACCAAACACTAGACAACGTACTGTCCACACATTTTTTTGGTTAGAATAGGTCCTATTCGTGGTTGAATTTTGCATTTCTATCAGAAGCTGGACATATCTAAGCTAATAATTGTATAAAATAATGTGTAACATGGTATAATTTTCAAACCCCACCATGAGATGGCGTGGTTTTTTTTTACCAATAGGTGTGGCCAGTATATTGCTTGGCATTGGGTAAATTCTTACCCAAATTATTTGACAGTGAATTTCTTTCGATAACATGACAAGAAGGGCGAGAAGGGGGAGGAGGAGAAAAAGAAGGACTGGAAGAATGAAAAGAACAAAGGAACAAATTGGGGGAAATAAGTGACTTAAGATCGGGGAGAGAAAAATAAAGATAGTGAAAAGAACGGAAGATGAGAAGAAAAGGAAGGAGGAACGAGATGATAGTGATGATGACTATGAAGATGTGGAAGGGAAAAGAGGAAATTAATATATTAGTATAAAATAGTAGCAGAAGTAGTAGTAGTAGTAGTAGTAGTAGTAGTAGTAGTAGTAGTAGTAATAGCAGTAGTAGTAGTAAATTGTGATTACCAAGAAAAGTAGAAGGAGACTAAGGAGAAGAAGCAGAAACAACAACAACAACAACAGCACCAAACGAAAAGAAAGAAATGCAAACGAAACAAATTGTTTAATTCATTTGATGACACAATTTATTTTTCATTTATCTTTCTATGTATATAGGAGTTTCTCGAAACAGAGAAAACATAAATCATTTTCAAACAATATTATAATCTGAGGAGAAAAATAACTGTTTTGGTAGTGCTAGCACGGCAAGAATAACTGCTCCACCAAATTGGAATCGAATGTACACATTTATTTTTTGTTCTGTGGCTCAGTCATCTGATTTCATTATTTACAGTCAAGCGATGTTGTATCTCTAATTAGACCCACCAATGAAATGCTTCATTTCTTTTAGATACCATTTGTGAAATTATTCTAAATTTCACGAACATGTGAAAAGCTAGCATTGCAAAACTCAACGGTTGGAATCATCAACATCTTAGCAAAGTAAATCAATACAAGTTGACGCGTTTCTAGCTATAAACATCGCAATATTAACATGTCACACACGCCATAATAACATGCGGCTACTGTAAATTTTAACCTTGGTGAGCTTGCTATAATAAACCTATTTTAGCCAAAACGTATTCAATTTCAGACATAGCATATTGCCCTTAATCCAATTTCCTAGTGGCTCCCGAAGTTAGGGAGAATGTATAACATTTAATATATTCCATAAATTGGATTTATTGATTACCTTCCGCTGGATTTCCAAATTATTAAAGGTGGGGAAACAAAAGAGTCATGGATCTTTTTTGTTCTGTTAAAATTGTGTAAAAACACACACACGGAAGATAACAGTTTAAATTATTTCGTTGAAAGTTGGAACCATCGAATTTCTGAATTATATTCTTATGCTTTCTTTTTAGAAATAAACTATATGACATTTCACTTGTTTATTCCTTCATTGATGTATTCTTTAACTTTCGTTTCCGCAGCTGAAATGCAAATCATTTGTGATTTACATAATACCAAAATAATGTGCCGACCAGGTTTCTCCTGAAAACAAGTATGTCTTTCCCGGAGATTGATAACTTAGCTCAATATAATGAAATAAGAATACTGTGATATCTTAAATCCATTTCGGTTCCGTTTGTATATACCCGATAACATTGAACCTCCTGTTTAAAATAACAATTTAGAAAAGTTAGGCAAAAGTTTGTCCAACACTAATAATGGTCAAAGATGTCCACTTTATCGTGGATTTGCATTTTTACCATAAGTTGGACACATTTCACACAAATATTGTATGTATTCCCAACTTCTGGATAAAATGCATAAATTCATCCATAAGTTAGGCATATTTTAGTCCATAGCTGTGGGAACAGTATGTTGACAGTATTGGGCAAACTTTTACCTGACGTTTTAAGAGTGTATTAATTTTGATATTACTTAAGGATTCTGGCAGTGGTTGGTAATTTATTTATCTAAACTTCATTGACATGAGTAGTCAATAGATCACTATTACTCGAGCTCCAAAATATGTGTAATTGTAATCTTATAGCATTGAGATGGAGCAAGAAATCATTCCCTACACTGCGTGTAGTTTTTTTAAAGTTAACCCCATGCTTGAGCGCACAAATGCGAATATCAGACGTTGGACTGACGTTTGGCCTGCGATCAAACGAACGTCAGGCCACCGTCTGATCTGCAAGTATGTGCACCTATAAAAGAATCATTTTCAATTTCGAAAAGCGCTGGGCCAACGCAGGCTAAACACGCAAATGTACGAGACAAGTGAAATTTAACACACATTACTGCAGTTTATGATTAATGTGAAATTCTATTAATTAATTAAATGAAAGCTGGATTCCAATATCAATTACATCAACGGGGAAAATATATTCCATAATGCTAGTTGTTAAGTGTTTAACAAGATTGGTCTGGTAAAACTCCACCATGATTTTTCTACAAAACTAATTTTATGAATAACGAATGGTAGCTCATAAGACGATTGCGCGAAGACTTACAACAGAAAAATCTCTAGGATTTTAAATCATTAAGAACATTAAGATAGAATAGAATGATTTTATCTAGTTCAATGAAAGATTTCTTTACAGCTAGTATAGATGGCGAGAATGTCTTCTAAAAATAATTAATAAATTTACATAGGTTTAAATCCACCTTCAAGATGATGCAGTTGTCATGACAATGATGCAAAGATAAAGTTTCTTTTTTCCAACCCAGAGTTGGTGAATTTGATTTGTTGCTGTTCACGATAGTTCTCTTGTGACCGAGAAGAAATATTTTGACCCATAGCTGCGATGAATTTGAAGAATAGACGCGGTCACATGATAAAAACGTTGGTCTTATCTTATTTTATTTATTTTTTCTTGTATAATTCAAGTTTGTGTTTTAAAGGGCTCTTTTTTATTGGTCTTCTCGTTTTCCAAATGCAAAGGCTACATCTCTTTTGGTCTGGTACGGGCCCGACTCCTCGGCCGTAAAGTCTTGCTCCATCGGCGACCAATCGCGCCGACCGAACACGAAGGCGGCCCCTCGATGAGCCCGCTTCCCGAATGCGAAACTCGGCATGAGGTTGCTTCGCTTGCCGAATGCAAAGTACGGCCCATGGTTGCGCGCCCGTTTTCCGAATGAAAAAGCCGACATTCCTCGTTTTCCGAACGAAAAAGCCGAGTAGGCGTCTTTCTGCACTTTGTGGTTATCTAGGAGATTATCGTAGAGGGCAGCGTCGTTTAAAAGCGCGGGGATGTCACTATTTCTCCATTCATCCGATAGCTCTGCGTTTTGTTGAATCTCCTCCAGTAATTGTTCAGCTAGTGGCCTTGAGAGCATGGGAGCGGGTGATCTCTTTCCGAAGGTGAATTTCGATCTGGTTGTGACCGGCGGGCGTCTGCCTAAAGGATATTGTGCGCGTGCGCGGATTTCTCGTTGATTCCGGTTGGAACCGGAACGTTTCGATAGACTCATTTCCGCTTCCTCTTCCGGCTCTTCTTCCATTTCTCTCTGCTCAGCATCCCGGAAAACTTCCCGAATCAATGATTTTGCTATCTGTAAAGAAGAAAAAGAAAGGAAAATAAATGGTCGTGTTAATCTTCTAAATGTGTTGGCGTAGTGATTGACATTCGGGTTTCTCGGGCGCAATTATTTTCATTGCTATTTGGATAAAGGCCCGTTTACACGGCATCCAGCACGACTTCGCGTCATGGCATCACAGCACGGCATATCTACGCAGTATCTCGGTTGCTATTGGCCAATTCGCTCCTCCGCGCAAGACTTGTTCAACAATTTACCAATCTCGTAAATGCCATGCCGTGGTATCGTACCGGATGCAGTTCTAACGGGCCTTAATTATATCAGTGTTATTTGCAATCTGAATTTATTACAAGTATCAGCGTGCTATCATTATCATCATTAGTTTAATATGTAGAGATGGTGTTTCTTTGCGTTAAATCCAGCTGGTGTTATACGATAAAGATACCGGGCTGCTGCTTTGTAACACTGATGGTATTATCTAGCACCATCCGGATATCCATACCAGATAACACCATTATTCAACACCGGGGGTTTTGCAGCGTAGAAGAACTAGCAAAGGAGTGGTAGTAGTCCTTGTTGTTGTTGTAATATTATTCGAAGCAGTTACAGGAATAGGAATGTCATGATTCTTTTGGCAGCAACTACATAATTGAGCATGTCGAAATTCTAATGTTTAAAAAATCGAATATCGCTCAAGCATTATTTCAAGAAAAAGTCAGTCGAAATGATAATTTCCGAGACATGAACTTTGACAATTTGTAGGGGGAAACGTGGGAGATAATCGTTCATGTCAGGAGAATAATCCGCGTATCGTTTAAGCTCTTTCAAGGATTATCAGGGCGTGTTCAGCATATTTCCACATAAATATGTATTCATTTTTAACGAATTCTTAGATCCAGGTCTTGCCCTGCAGTATATAATAAGGCTGAGCTTTGCGTAATCCAGATTGGAAATCCACTCTAACCCGCTTGATATGTCACAAAAATGTTTAAAATTTCTGCCTACAATTGTAATGAATGCGTTAGTGTAAGTTGTTGAACATTTTTTAAATCATTTTTAAGAAGAATTTCGTTATAAAATGTTCAGTCCTTAATGGGACTTTCAAGATGTGAAAGAAAGAAGAAGAATTGCATATTGCTGTAACAAAACATTTAAACGTAATTGTGATTCATTTAATATTAGGACAACGATTTCCACGTGGCTATCAAAATTATTTAGTTATGAGCATTCTACCATCACGTCTTAAGATCAAAAGAATATTGCTTACTATATCACAACTTTTTAATCCTCTTCTTTTCAATTTATCGGTCAATATATATATAATGCAAACTTTGTAAATTCTGTGCATATTTTACAAGTCCGGTAAGAGGAATAAAAAATGTTCATGCAAGTATCATATAACTTTCCTAAATTGATTTCGTTGCACAATAGATAGTTTGCAACGTTCACATTACACTTATATTAATGTAGATAAAAACATGGTTTGTCTGGCATTGTCGACAGGAGTTATAGACAGAGAAAGGGGGGGGGGTAGAAGAAAATAAATGGAAAGGCGATTTGGAAAAGTAAGAGGCAGTTAGAGAGACGCAGGGAGATAGAGAGAAGAAAAAACGGGAGAATGGGGGAAGAAAGAGAGGGGGTGAAGAGAGAGAGGGAGGGATGTAGATAGAGAGAGGGAGAGAGAGAGAGAGGGAGAGAGAGAGAGAAAGAGAGAGGGAGGGAGGGAGAGAGAGAGAGAGAGAGAGAGAGAGAGAGAGAGACGGTAATAATTGTCAATGAAAGTTGATATCCATACTTTAGAATGACGAATACGTATAATAATTGTGACATTATTACACCGATAACCTATTTTCCTTGAAGTGAAACCCTATAAAAGATGAGGTGACAACAATTAAAAAATTAAGGAAAACGTAAGCTTAGAAAATAGTTGAAGACAATTTTTAGATGTGTGCTGTCAAAGTTTTCATTAAAAATGCAAAAAAGGCAATGATCTTCGGACATAATATGCCTAGCTGAACCAGCTAAAGGCCGTCTCACACCTTTCCGTCTTTAGCCTGCGTTGTCCGAGCGCTCCTTGAGCGCAAGCCGAACGTCAATACACCGCCTGATCAGCATGTGCATCAAGGGAGCGAAGGCTAAAAACGCAAAGGTGAGAATCGGCCTTAAAACAATCCGCAACGAAATAATAAAATCACGGGGTATAATTTCTTACCGAATTGATATCGTTTTGCCCCGTGCCCTCCTCGCCGGCATCGGCCATTTCATTCTCGGGGAACTCTCCCTCTGGCATCGTGAAAGACAAGACCGGTGATGGTGCGATGAAGCAGAGACATAATGCTAGCGCCACCAGCAATCTCATCGTAAAGAGCATCTGGAAATTAAGGGAAAGAGAGCAGAAAATAAGTGATCATTAAATAAACGTGAATTTTGAGAGAGCATAAATGCATGCTGGATCGGAAATTAAATTCCGATATGTGAATGGCACTGCGGTGAATGTTAATTTATTGGGATGCGAGAAATTCACTGCGTGTAATTAGAAGACGCGTATTTAAAAAAAAATGAAAGGCTTCCTCCTCTGTACTTTTATCAAAATAT
Organism: Temnopleurus reevesii; assembly: GCA_036244855.1. Taxonomy (NCBI): domain Eukaryota; kingdom Metazoa; phylum Echinodermata; class Echinoidea; order Temnopleuroida; family Temnopleuridae; genus Temnopleurus; species Temnopleurus reevesii. The sequence continues at coordinate 64,341 of BQKZ01002241.1, read as the reverse complement.
TTAACCTTTTGATCGTTCAATTTCGTCAAGATCACCTCCATCTCGCTTGCCTTCCGTGCGAAACCTAGTACTAAAGCTGTTAAATAGTATAAATATTGGATAGGGAAACCCTACATTATTATTGTGTGGGTGATCGTGTAGTTTCAATAATAGCTGCAATTCCGGCAAAAACATTATAATCTTAATCTTTAAAAAAAAAAAAAAAACTAGCTGATTCAAAGATGCAAAAGTGATAATTTTTTGAAACCTTACAATATTTAATACAAAGCGTTAAAACGCATTTGAAAAAATAAATCAAAATGTTTTCTAAAAATAGATTCGAGGTGAAACCATACGTTTTTAATCGATCAGATAATTTTAGAACTGAATCTATTTTTGTGTGAATGAAGAGAAAATGTCAACAAACGCTTTTCGATTGTATATCATCAAAAGCCACAACGGAAAAATATTGAAAGGTTTTTATGGACACTTCATGATGATGATGATGATGATGATGATGATGGCCTCTTATATAGCGCTGGTCTTCGCCTCAGTTGGGTGCTCATGGCGCTCAAATTACTCAAAATAATGTCTCACATATTTCAATGTGAATTTCATATGCATGCGTGTATATCCAAATGCGATAAATGGAAAATAGATGACGATGTTAATCGATTACACGATATGGATTTCATATCAACAGCAACAAAATACACAATCATGATTAGGATGAAATATTCCCAAGACACAAAAAACACAATAATTTAGCAGAACAAAAGAACTGGTACAAAGTAGCCCTCAAACTCTATGAATGTAACACTTCGAGAATGGGGAACCTGGATATTCGCAATTAAAGAATATTTGCAGAATCGATCACAGTATATACTGCGAAAAAAAAAGATTAACAAATAGCTGGTTATATGACTTTGTTTATGAGTATGATTGTTAATAAGGAATATAATGTTCCCGTCAAGGTATATAACTGGATTTGTTTTTACCAATAGATCCGATATTTTGAACATGTTATTTCGATTGAATGGAGTAATGAAATTGAAAAAAATATACACATTTTGAAATATTGTGAAACTGATGAGAGAAAGTCAACATAAATATAACGGATAAATAAATTAATCCTTGAAAGTAAAACGATTGCTGGAAAAAAGTGCAAAGATGTACGGAAAAAATTAAATCAAAACATAAATGAATGCATGGAAATAATTCAGCAATAACGATGGCGTATAAAATTCTAAAATCACAACAAAAGTTTCTCAAGAATTTATAATTTTGAATCAATTGCAGAAGTTAAAGCTATAAAGCAACAACCAAATTAAAGAGTATACATCTATAACAACCAGAATCAAACAGATATTTTACTTTTTGAAATCCTTTTATCACACCAAATACTTATTTTGTCTACAAGAATCTGAGGAAAAGTGATGTAAAATAGGCACAAGATCCATGATGACACTTTTTCTCAACATTACGAGAAAACATTTACAGTGACATAGATTATGATTAATTTGCGATTCCTAATTTGTAAATGTAATATTTACCAGAATATTGGATGAATGATACAAAGGAGATACTGTAAGACAACGGGTGGAAGACGAGTTAGTTCGTACCCTTCTCAAATTACTATAATTCGATGAATGAAAATACATGCTATCCGATTTCTTTGGCTCAAAACCGCTACGAAAACATAAAAAGAGAAGCTCGGTAAGCTTTGAGTGGATGGTGCAGCGAGTAAATTCCACCACAAAAACGCTTGAAGTTTCAGCAAAGATCACAAGCTTTCCTGCGCAGAGCTCTCGCGGCTTTCTTTTAGAAGAACTGAAGAGTCGGAGTTAAACGCTGTCATTTTAATGGTGTGAGGCGAGTTGAATAGCGTGCGTTGCCCAGTGCGTGAGGCGCCGCGCGTGTGCAAATGCTGGTGTGTGAGTGTGTTTGTGTTTTGCAGTGGTTGTAATGTACAACATGTTCGTGCGCATGGTAATGACGCCGTTCTTTTGTGGGCGGTATTTTACGAAGGAAGTGAGCTGCGCAAGGAAACAGTTTGGATATAAACTTTCCGCAGTTATTGCGCAGTTTTAACTCGGCATCAGTTGGGGCTTAATACATCATCATGATTCGCTATAGTTTGGGTGGGTGTAATGATCCTTGCATTAAGCTTAAAGATGCTCTCTGGATCAAGGGATTGCAGAGGAATTCACAAAATAGAAATATCATTATCATCCTCGTCTTTCCTCTCCATTCATAGATTTGTTTTCTCTCACGAGTATTTTTTTTTCATTTCCCCTCGGAATGACCCGCAGTCACATATAGATCTAAATCTCCCGGACGTTATAAAATTATAATAACATTCAGTTCTATAGCGCACAACACATACCCATGCCACGTCCTCATACGCTTGCAAAGCAGAAAATGAAATAATACAGGCCTACATTTTTTTTTCCGATGTATATCTTAAGATTACCCAACAAAAGTTTATCGAATTCTATAGGCAACATGCTTTCCTCACAACATTTGATGAAAATGCATTCTCCTGATGGTCATATTTTGCTCGATTTTATTTATTAATCGATTTATTTATTTAAAAAGGTTTATAAAATCGGAATCATTCGCCGCCAAATGGCAGAAAGGCATATAACAAAAGGAATGCATATATAAATCATTACGAATCATAATAGGCGGGGTCTACTAGGCATGTTACTTTTTAAACCACTGATTATTAGTCAGTGATTAAAGATGGTTTCAAACAAACTAGCGTCAAAATCTTTAATGACTATGTAGATATTCTTTGCATACAAATTTATGCTATTGGTATTCCCTTTTTTATTTGATTGTGCTAAAACTGCAGAGGTTCATGAAAAAAATGACAAATACTTGTGTTACAGATTGTTTTTTTTTTTTGCTGGGTATATTTCATTGTTTAAAATAGCTTATTCTCAAACAATGTTGTAATATTGCATCCAAAAACGTGCTTCCGATGTTGCATTTACTTGCACAAGATTAAAGGTGCAATGTTGCACCTTATTCTGAAGAGTGTAGTATAAGTATTTTGATATTTCTATTTCAATATGCTATTTTCATGCTTTCCACTTTGATGTTAAACTCTCAATTATGATTGTAGTGTTGAGTGTCATTAACACATGGTCAATGATCTACACGAAGAAAAATTCATCGAAAACTTTCCAGAATTCAATAATTAAAGTCTCAATAACAATATAAATATTTGCTGTATCATCGCTGCTGTATATGCATGGTTGATGATATCATCATTTTCTTATAGATTTATTATACAAGGACATCAAAGGTGCCGCAGTGGTTCTCGACCGATATAGCGTCTGTAATGTATTTATAAACACTTAAAACAATAAAAAGAAACAAAAAAACTCTACAACTCCAGGGCAGTATGATAAGATAATTAAAGAAAATACTAGATGTGTACTTAGAAAAAAGAAGCTCAAGTATTGATTAGATCGTAATTATGTTAGTGAAAATAAACGATGGTTTTTAAACCAGCTGGAACAAATTGGGATTAGTTCTTTCTTTTACCATGTGTAAACCTGAGAGCTTATTTAACCATGTTGAACGGGATAAGTTGTTAATCTTCTAACTAATAAATGTTACGTATCTTACACCACGGAAGAACAGAACCACTTTGTTAATCAAAATGGCCAGTCCATCACCATCATATATTCATATACTCTTGTTATGAATATATGTTATGTGTGTATGCAAAACAAAACGGACACAAAGAGAAGAAGGGAGAGAGACCTAGCGCTCAAATGATTTGATTCACAAGCTAATTATAAATGCAAATTATTATTATCATTATTATTATTATTACTATTATTATCATCATTGTTATTGTTGTTGTTATTGTTATTATTATTATTATCATTATTATTATTTTTATTATTATTGTTACTATTATCGTTCTTATTATCATTATTATCATTATCATTTTTATCATTATTATTATTATTATTATTATTATTATTATTATTATTATTATTATTATCATTATCATTATTATTATTATTATTATGATTGTTGTTGTTATTACTATTATTATTATTATTGTTATCATTAGTATTATTATTATTATTATTATTATTATCATTATTATTATAATTATTATTATTATTATTATTATTATTATTATTGTTATTATAATTAGTATGATTGTTGTTATTATTACTATTATTATCAATTTCAGCCAAGGGCTTTCGTCACTTCAACAAAAACTTTATGATATGACACTGACAATTGTTTTCCGAGATAATAAACTAATAATAAAAAGAAAGTAAAATGACAAAGGATGAAAATGTAAATTTTATGAAAAACCTAATGATAAATAAACATAACATGTAATAGGCGCTTCATTCTGGTGCATGTATCTATAGGCATATGTATGTAATTATCTATTAGAAATGAGTATCATTATCCTGAGTATAAAATACAATTATTTTTATCATATTTCTTCACATTTATGGGGAAATCATTACGGTCTACGCAAAATTAGGTGACAATTTTTTTTAAATAACACCATCATAATTATATAACTCATTCATCTTAAAAATAGAAAATGATTCCATATACAACTCGCTTATATAATCATCTCTGAGTGTGACGTCTTTATCATATTTCGCTACATCATTAACCAATGACCATTATCGGGACATCGGAAACATGATATAAACTATTTTCTTAAAATAAAGTGGGTCATAGATATTTTTCCTTTATTCTTTTTTTTTATTTTTTTGTTTTTATTATTTTTTTTCTGTTCCTTTTTTTATTTTTTTTTTAATGTTCTTTTTTTTTTTTTTTTTTTTTATTTTTTTTTTTATTTTTTTATTTTATGTTCGGAGAAAATGAAAGAATGAGATTTGACCGCTAGAACCCTCTCACATTTCGGCATCACAAGAGCGCTCTCTTCTGATTGGTCAAAGCTACCGAGGATAAAAATCACTATTCAGTGCGTACTATCAAGCCGCCAGCGGCTATACTCAAATAGTAGTGGAATGTGTAGTCAACCGACGGCTATTTCGCGGTACTCTTCACCATTTAAGAGTTCTTATGTCATAGCGCGGAAAATGATCAAATCGACAGCGAATCGACAACTATTCTGCCAGATTTAGGGGCAAAATTATAGAATATGGTGTCGTTTTTTGATGTTTTTCCTTGGTATGACCTTTCCTTGAGCTCTCCGGGCCCCTATGTTCTGTTTCGTGTCGTAATTGTATTGCACATTCGTGATACTATTTGGGGCATGATGCAAAGTTCATTGGCATTCGAAGAAGAGAAAAGGTCTATGCAATATCGAATTGTTTATACGGATCTTGATAGGGCATTCACACCAATAGACTATTTGCACTCTGCTTTCCAACCTCATCAACAAAATTTTAATTATTTTGTTTGAAATCTGATGTTTGAAGGTTATTTTTCTCAATCTAAATATTACAAATTAATCAATTAAACAAAACATTGATTTATAGCTCAAAGTTCGAGTTTAAGATGATTCAGTTTCGTAACAGGGAAGAATTAGCCGATAGGTGTGACTGCCTCATACCAATGTACAGAGTACGAGATTAACTCTTAAATAACTGCACTGACGCCGGAAAAGGAAGAAAAATCCAACGAAATTAGAAAACAAAACACTTCAAAACTTACACGATTCTGAAACATAGCTTCCGAACGATACTTCAAGTTGAGGGTAAAGTTATGTCACGCTTTGTAAACAATATGATACTGACACTGTGACGTATTTCTGTCAAGGGTTCGGGTTATTGAACAAGGTTAGTGGTTTATATAACCATTACGGCATACTTTTCTTTGACTTAATAGCTGCGGGAATGCTTTCAGATAGTTCAGTGATAAACACTTGTATCCCTTGAAGTGCCATCTAACGATTATCCTTTTCAAGCTACATACCTGTAGAGATAAATTGATAGATATAAAACAACTCTCGGTATTTAAAAAAATAGTACTCTCTAACAACTTTTAACTAGATAAATCACATTTGAGCGTATACAATTCATGGTTAAAATGTTCCCTGAAATAACGAGTATTCCCCCTAAATGACCTACATCCTTTAGAGGTTATATTATGACACGAACACATGATGTCACAATTGGAATTTGGAAGTTATTCATTTGAACGTCATCGACATATACAGCCAACATTTTGTTTTGTTTTGTTTGTATTGATTTGAAAGAGTTTTTTTTTCCTATGACGTATTGAATACCTGGTTTGCTTCCTGGTTTTTTTTTTCACTATATCTTATCTATATTTTTTTTTAGGTCAGGTGCAGTTATTTAATTTTGATAGGTAATATAGTAGGATGCAATTTCAATGTATTTATCATTAATCAAATTGCTTCTTAGAGCAACAAAATTTAAAGTTTAGTAATGCAGGCCTGCTGGATACATTTTAATTGCATTAACACATTGTTTTACTGGAATTGCACAAAACAAAATACTTTTTTTTTCATTTTCTCATTACTATCCTATAACCATTACTTATTATTGGCTTTTCTATAAAATGATATGACAGGTGTTATTTATTCAAAACTTCAACTAAGTATTATAAGAATACATAAACTATGTTATTTTTTGTTCTTGTTAGGTAAATGTTAGGACAATTTTCTTAAGATGTACCAGGGAGTTCTTTAAGATGTATAACTTTTATTCTATTCGAAGGAAGTTTATTGAAACCTGTTTAGTCATTTTTCATTTTCGACATGCATTCAGAGGGCAAATTAAAAATAAGACCCCGAACGAAATGGGTTGAAGATAGAAAGAAAATGTATGCTAAGAATGAATACGAATAATTATATATTTTAAGTACAATTATTTTTCAAAGACGTACCCAGAACTGGTTTGAAATAGAGGAATATGAGTGAGTCATGTATGCAGGATAGGTTCATATCTAACTTAGATCTCTATTATAAGATTTTGCAAATATTAAAAATAAATCGCTAAAGAAATATAACTGTCAGAATCTTGGATAATGATGGCTATTCCAGAAATTCATTTTTTGTTAAACTATTTTTCAAACAAATCAAAACATTTCTGTCTCTATAGATTTTTATTTAAAAAGAAGGTAAGAGTGTTGACATGCTTGAAATCAAATTAACTTTCGAGAACCCTGTAATCGATTCAAGACAGGTAACCTAAATTATTTCATGCATACAGAATGAGTACAAATCTAAACTTGGTATAAAACCACTCGCTGAGTAAATACTTCTCTAAAGATCTTACATAATGACTTCCATTTGAGAAACATGATTTGTGGTGAACAGTTTTAAACCAAGCAATCGACAAAATTAACGTCTTTCAAAAGGTTTTCTCCCGAATAGCTTGTAATCCTCTGAAGGATGCCGGTAGCCCATGTTTAATGAGCATAACCGTGTTCCTGTCAAATTAACCTGTAGCACTTGTGGTAGATGTTGATCGACATCTTTTTTTTAGCCACTGGCTGGAATAATTATATTATTCTAAATCTGACAATCATTTTCTTCCCTCTTTCCCTTTTGGGAAAGAGACATCAGTCAATTTGTATTCTTTTATATCCGATTTCGTTAAATGCCTACCATTTATCTCAAGCAATAAATGTTGTCACTTTCTGCTGAAAAATCATATGGGGAGCCTTATTGACCAGGCGGTGGTACAGCTATTTGGTTCTATATTATATGTTTTCTCAGCCAATTTCATATTGTTTAAAAGCGATTTAACGAATAAATCATTCAATTTAATCAACCTCACAAACACGTCTAATATATTTTGTGCGAAATGCAATGCCCGAAACATAAATTGTTTTGAAAAATACTTTGATAATGACTGGAATAACCTCTTCATCGGTGATAGCTCTATAAGTCTGTCGGCATGCCTCTTAAAACGTGATGGTAAAAATTAGAATTGATGCATGAATATTGTGTCTTTTTAGTATTGAACTCATGCATTCATTGTAATACCTGGTACACTGGGTGTAAACTTTATGATTTCCATATCTTTGAAGAGGGTACCGATTAACATTCGCCAATTTTATTGCCATACAATTGGAAATTGCCCTCGTGAAAGAGTAATTGCAATTAAAATCCGAACATGAATTAACAATAACAAAAAGTAAACTGCCCTCATAATGAAATATTACCAGCCCTCATACCAATGCTCATTTTATTATTCCCTAAAAGGCAAGAATTATATTTGGGCTCTCGTAGACAAATCATTCATGACTTTGATTTTCCTTCTCTTGTATAATAATTCGGCACTTGAATAAGTAATTTGTGTCAATTTAAATGTCCCCTCTGGCATAATCAGTGCCAGAGTCAGTGGATAAAAAAAACGCGGGAAAAACACACATAATATTTTGCGAGGAAGGAATTTCTTTCTTTTTTTGGCTGGTCGAAGAAATTTACATCTTTGGCAATCTCGAGGTGACATGAAATGGCGGTGTTAATCTGCGAAAATCGATTGCAGGTATCCTAAAATGCCGACTGGGCCATTACTACAGAGGATTAGGCAATGCGTCATTTTCCTGCAAACATTCTAATCCGGTAATTATACGTATCGGGATAAGACACAAGGATAGGGGAAAGGGGTCAATGGGGCATTGGAATTGATGCTAGACTTGGAGTTATCCTCACAACTTAAATTATTTCAGACAGGGTTGACTTTACCCAAGCTTGATAGTTCCAATTTATGAAACGCAGATGAGAGTTATTTGTAACACCCATCTGCCCTTTTTCTCTTAGATGCCCTTGGTCTTTGTTAATCTTCAGGGAAATTAGGGGGTCAGAGCCATCCGAATACATAAGATAAAATTTGAGAGAAGATGCGGGTAAAATGAGAGAGCGCGCCAAAATAAAACCCGCTCAGAGACTCAAATTAGAGCGCAATAAATTAGTGACCTAAATTCATCCGTGATGTTTTCTGGGTCGAAAGCTCATGACAGGCTAGATCTACTCATTTCTAGTAAAGGCTGACTCACACCGCATCGTTTTTAGCCTGCGTTGACCCGGTGTTTTTGAAAATTGAAAAAACGCTCCCCGAGCACAGAGTACGGAGCTTAAGCAAAAAGACGGAAGGGCCGATCAGGACGTTATTTCTCAAGCGCGGGGAAATCTAGCGGGCGTTCTCAACCTTAGCGGCCCGATAGATTTTCCCGCGCTTGAGAAATAACGTCCTGATCGGTCTTTCCGTCTTCTTTGCTTAAGCTCCGTGCGCTGATCAGACGGTAGACTGACGTTGGGCCAAGGAGCTCAAGGAGCGTACGCCGAGCGTCAGTCCACCGTATGACATGCGTCTTTGTGCGTCCAGGGAACGTTTCTAACTGTCAAAAATACTGGGCCGACACATGCTACAACGCAAATGTGTGAATCGGCAATAAGCAATTGATATATCATCGTGATGAGCACGTTTTGTGGAGGTGTATTTCGTTAGGGAGATGTTTTCAGTAGGCTGTGTAAAGCCAGATGGTCGGATTATCTTCGCTTTGCAGCACCTGATTTAGTCCAACGTCACGGCTATTATGATACACCTTTTTGTTTTATGAATATCTTCTTTTTTTCGGTTTAAACACGATATAAATTATTTTCGAAAAATAAAGTGGAACACCATTTCAAAGGTTCTTTGTAATGCTATTCAAATCGTAACCGGTTTGTCATTGTTGTTTCCGCACAGTTCTATTCACGGCGAACGGATCTATTCTCCTTCGACCGACTTTATTTTTTCGAAAATAGTTTATATCGTGTTTTTACTACTTCCGCCCTTTGGAATCGAGTATATAGGTTGTTTAAAGACGTCATTACGGTTTTGTTATTCAAAACATTATCAAATCAAGCTGTCTGAACTATGTTATTGCATTCAGATAGATGAAAAAAAAATAATTTATAAAAGAATAAAGTTATGCATGTGCTGCAAAAATATCTAAGGCATTTCTTTTTTAGTTTTCTATTTTTTCGAGCACTGAACATTTATTTTGAAGTCTTTCAAAGCTTAGTTTATGTACATCATGAACCATTTAGTTATCATTTGAGATTTGGTAGTTTAGATTTGTTGTTAAATGAAAACAATGTAGGACAATGCCTTTAAATTGTAGAATGGAATGGAATATTCCTGGAATATTAGGAATTCTAAAAAAAATATATATTCAATACTACGATATTAGTTTAAATGCATATCGGAATAGTATATGTAATTGCCAGTTAAAATTATGCGTATAGTGTCCAAAGCATGATATGACAGTATACTTGCCAAAAAAAAAACCCCGAAGATATTACCTAAACACCCACTCATTATCTTTATTGGGTAACACCAGAAAAGTGTCAGAATAATAAAAGTGCATAATCAAATTGATTTTAGATGTGTTATTTCTAACTTCTGTTGGTGTTATGGCAAATCCAGTAAGATAACAGTCAATTTAGTTTATCACTGGTGTAATCTAAGACTTTAATGATGTTGTGCAACAACTAGTCGGTGTTAATTTGACAGCCCGGTTTTTGCTGTAAATTTCGTATTCGTACTCCTGACGACTAACTAAAAAAATGTTTTCCCTCTTTCGATGTTAGTTTTATCATGGCATATAAAAAAACATGTAATTTTATATGAAACTGACATTTTAGATCTGACAATAGAAATGCATCTTAAACCTGTGTTGCTATAATTATCAAATGAGATTTTGAGAAACGCGTGAATATATTTGTGAGCTTCTTCTTTGTCATTCCCTTCTTTTTCTCGTCCTCTTTTCACTTCCTCTACCCTTCTATTACTTCTCTTTCTTCGTCTTCCTTTTATTCTCCTCCTTCTCCTTCTTTCTTCTTCTTCTTCCTCTCTTTGTCCTTCTTCTACTTCTCCTCCTCCCCACCTCCTCCTTCTCTTTTTTTCATCATATTATAATTTCTCCTTCTTCTTCTTAGCAATTTTCTTCGAATTCTCCTTTTCCCCCTTTTTTCTCCTCCTCGTACTCCATTTCCTCTAATTCTCCTTTCGTTTCTCCATAATCATCATCTTCTTCTAACTTTTCGTTTTCCTCCCTCTTTTTTCTCCTTCTCCATCTGCTTCTTCTATCTATTGTTCTCCTTCATTTCCCCTGCTTTTTTTCTCTTCTTAATGTTCATGTCATCCTTATTCTTCCTCATCTTCTTTCTCTTCTTCTTCTTCCTCTTCTTTTTCTTCCTCCTCCTCTTCTATATCTCCCAATTGTCATAAGTATTTATATACACATAATCTGCGATCTTCTTTTACTTTTCACGTACATGACGTATCCGATGCAATAATGTCTTTTTGCTTCTTCCATTTCGTTTATCCTTTATGATGTACATGACGGCTACACTTACATTTATGGCAAGATGTAACCGAGCACTATTGAGTATTGATTCGCATTTCATATGGGCTCTTTGATTCGCTTACCCCACTGACTACGAAATTATACAATTCCCATAGACTTAATGCAGGGACTACCCGGTTCCGGTGGTCGATGGTTTATAAGCTTAAGCACACTGCACTCTCTTTCGAGTAGATCGAAGGATGATAATCATGATAATGTTTTCTCAAGTTTCCATCTCGGTTCTCTCACCGAAGGCGTTCAGCGCTGCATGAGATCTCGAAGTCATTTAATTATAAATCAAAACGCACTGCAATTTATTTCAAATCAAACCGGCGATGGCAATGTTCTATCGCGAGTCCATCTCGGCAACAAAAAGAAATTGATGTAAATGTGATTCTATTTCCAAGCAGGAGCTTGCTTACTTCTCAAGCAATGCACATGAAACCTTGACAAGTAAAGTTCTAGCAATGTTCTATCAAGTTTACATCTCAATGATCATTAAAAACAATATTTGATGTCAAATACGACTTTGTTTATCAACTCCAAAGAAAAAATTGGTCGATAGCTGAAGTCATGACATTGACCAGGCCCTTCCTTTTTAAGCCTGTTGATATGTTATCTTATCAAGAATGGAACGAAAGTTGTATTTGCGTACGTGTCCATCTATGCGACTATATGGAACCTCGTCTATTGATTCCGAACATCATATTCCCCTTGTATGTTTGCTATACGATCATGAGGATCCATAATTCAAGTCTTAAGTTTGCGCTGTTAAGGGAGAAGATGTTTTCTTCGATTTCTTGCGAAGTGGAGTAGAAAGAGGAGGAGGAGGAGGGATCGTTCTTTGATCTATTAATGGGATCAGCCTCTTTCGGCTATAGCCCTTCGTAAACTGCCATAACAGTATTCCTCCACACATCCACGGCATACCGGATGTCGTCCTAGGGGTGCTAATGATTATCATCTTCCGCAGATGATGGAGACGGGTGGGAGAAGGCACCCATCCTCGGGCCAAATCAGATGCCTCACGTGCGCAAAGTCAAAACCGTGATGGACTGTTGTACGTTCTTTAATCATGATTATTGGGCCGCTGCAAGGCATGGTGAGATGTACGGTGCATAGATGCGAAATAAGAATTCCTTCCTGAAAGTTCGAAGTTAAGAGCAGATGGATCATGCTTTAATTTACTCTTTACTTTGCCATACCTATATACGCCACCAAACATCTGTAAAATCAGATAAATACTCACTCCTGAAACCCACACGTACATTAACACACAAAGCTCATGGTACACTCCCAAGGCGCGCAAACGTATGCTATTTTTTTAACCGTCTCTCCGGATTCCAGAAATTATTTTCAGATAAGAAAAAAAAAAAAACTGTTTAAATCATGGGGTTTAGACAGCTTTTTTGAAAGTCGTAAATTTATGCTTTCTGAATAGATTTCTACCCGTTATATGTTAGAAGATGATATAAACGCGAAGCTCATAAATGCCCTTAAACGAGATCAAAACATCTGTCACAAACTACGCATTTCAGAGTTTTGAAAAGACACTCGCCAAGCAAGTACAAGACTTGTACGTTTTAGGCCATGTGTATAATTTCACAGAGCATTGACGTTGTGCCAACGTCGGTTCTTGACTTGTCGATAAGTTAATAAATGAAGAGGGTTTTAGAAAGGGGTGCCTGGTACCCTTTCAAGGAGGGGAAGTTGATAAAGAAGGCCACGTACCCCCATATAAACACAACATACTGACTCTTGCACATATACATACAATTTGCATATAGGTACATACATTGTATATACAATACCGTAAGTGCACTCACGCACACACATTTTCCGATAAGTACCGTGTCTCTCTTTTACCAAATTTCTTGTTCAAGTAGAGGTAAAGGAGAGAAGGTAATGATTAATTTTTTATAATGATTATAATTCATTATTAAAATGAATGAATACTTATATGAATTGCTCATAAATTGCTCATAAAACATAAATTTCATGCTTTATTTTCTTAGACTGAACAGATATAAGCTGGAGCAGAGTTCGTAATTACCAACCAATTCGTAATAATTACGATCTTTATCCTACTATCAATATATTAAATAGTCTTAATTTACACGTAATGTCAATTTATACATGATTGAAATTCCTGTTACAAGTATAATCCCATTATTAACATTTGAGCATGTTTCGAGACCATGTGTAATGGAGTATCAAAACCATGTGGCTAACATCCAGATTTCATACTTCTCCTTCTGAAATCCTAAAATGACAAATCGCAATATCGCCAGGAGATGCCTCCGGGGTATGTTATGATAGCAGAAGGACGGGTGGATCTTAGGGAGAGTTATCAAGATAAATCATGGCTGTGTTTTGATATCATTCTCTATTTCCTTTAACGGGATAAAGCATGGGTATGCCTCTGTGTTGGTTACTCCGGAAATTGAAGGGCACGTTCTTAAAACAAAGCGCCCCATCGTTGATCTAAGAAGAATCAATTGAATCGACTTCACTCTAAGATCGACGGAGAAAAAAATCGTACAAAGAAAATATTATCCTCTTCAAACATTCACAAATAACACGATATAAACTACTTTTCCGCAAAAAAGTGGCTCATTGAAAATAGAGCCGTACGCCGTGTATTGAACTGTGTGGACAGAACAATCACAAGCCGGTTCCAATTTGAATAGCATTCAAATTGAGCATTAAATTGGCGTTCGACTTCATTTTTCGGAAATATGTTAAATCATGTTAAATCACAGTGGTTCTCGATCTCGAGTACAAAAGGATTTTTCCCCTTCTGATATTCTATAAATAAATGTTAAACATATGTGTTACACCTGTTTGTTGCAGAACAGGCAAGCTACTTTCTTTGGTCCGCTATGACTATTATCAAGGCTTGAATACGGAGTTTTTTTTTCATTTTGTCCAATGTGCGTGTTTTTCGATATCACTGTGTTTCAAACATTAACATATCCACGACACCCACCAGGTATTTTCTTATCCTTTGGCCATTCTGAAGCTCCATATGCATGGTAACGTAGTTTGATATAAGCATATAGCATACCTATTCCAGGAACATTTTCATATCAGTCTTGCATGCCTATGTTTTTATATCTTATTTCATAATAAACAACGTCATCTTTTTACCCCTCAGCAAAATCAAAGATGAAAATTCTGCAAGGTGACGATTTACATCACCAGGTAGAATGCAGCACAATTGGGATGAATTTCTTACTGAGGAAAATTGACACTATGGGTGGGATTCGAACCATTACCCTCTTGATTAAAGACAAGATTCAGAACCACTAAGTCACAAAGGTTCCACACGTACCTTTGTATGGAAGATAGGGACATCTCATGAAGATGTGAACTTATTGTTAGCCAGTTTGAAAAAAAAATGTAAACGACGAAAATACACCAATTCTACTATTATTCGCATGTTGTTAGATTTAATAACATATTGTATCCTCAATATGACCCTGTCCGTGCATCTCCAAAAATGTTACTTCCCCTTTTTCTTCTTTTTTTTTCTTTTTCTTTTCTTCTTCTTTTTTTCTTCTTCTTCTCCCTTTCTTCTTCTTCTTCTTCTTCTTCTTCTTCTTCCTCTTCATTACCATCATCATCATCATATTCTTCTATTTCTTTTTTTTCTTCTCGTTCTCCTTCTCCTTCTTCATCATGTTCATCTTCACCGCTAATTTATGGACCGCAAAATTGGATCCATGTTTTTACAAAGTAATGAAGTGAACAAAATTGTTGTAAGGATTCTTTGCATGGTAATGAACTATTATGGANCTAAGAAGAATCAATTGAATCGACTTCACTCTAAGATCGACGGAGAAAAAAATCGTACAAAGAAAATATTATCCTCTTCAAACATTCACAAATAACCACAATGTAAACTATCTTTCCGCAAAAAAGAGTGGGTCATGGAAAATAGAGCCGTACGCCGTGTATTGAACTGTGCGGACACAACAATCACAAGCCGGTTCCGATTTTAATAGCATTCAAAAGGAGCATGAAATTGGCGTTCGATTTAACTTTTCGGAAATAATATTAAATCATAAATCACAATGGTTCTCGATGTAGAATACCAAAGGATTTTTTCCCTTCTGATATTCTATAAATGAACATGGAATATGTGTTACACCTGTTTGTTGCAGAGCAGGGAAGCTACTTTCTTTTGTCCGCGATGACTATTATAAATGCTTGAATACGGAGTTTTTTTTTTCTTCATTTTGTCCAATGTTCGTGTTTTTCGATATCACAGTGTTTCAAACGTTAACATTCACATATACGCGACACCCACGAGGTATTTTCTTATCCTTTGGCCATTATGAAGCTCCATATGTTAATGTAGCTTGATATCAGCATACGTTTCCTTCTCAATAAATATTTTCTCTGCAGTTTTGTAGGCCTGTGTGTTATATCTTGGTTTTTTTTTTATAATAAAGAACGTCATCTCTTACCATAAACTTAATGAATGGGGATTTCATAGCTAATTCGTATATAGCTGTTTTCCTTCGTAGAAGGCTCCCAACCTTCTGGTATAATTACACTAGCGTTAGCATTATCTGTCAATCACCAATATTGCGACTGACCTGCCTCAAGGATGAAAATCTTACCAAATAGCCATTTATTTCACCTAGGTAGAGTGCAGCACTAATTGAAGGATTTCCTTCTGTAGAAGGAAATTGAAGCCATTTGATGAGATTCCGACCATTATCCTTTAAATAAAAGGCAAGGATCAGAACCACCAAGTCATGGTGCTTCCAAACACATAGTTTATGGAAGATAGGGACATCTTATGAAGATGTGAACTTATTATTACCCACCACGAAACGCACCTTTTCTATTACATTCTTTATTCAAATTAGACATCGTATCTTCTAAACTACCATGTGCGTGCATTTAAGAGTCTCCATTTTCTTCTTCTTCGTCTTCTTCTTCTTACACTTCTTTTTCTTCTTCTTCTTCTTCTTCTTCTTCTTCTTCTTCTTCTTCTTCTTACTCTTCTTCCTTTTCATCATCATCATCATCATCATCATCATCATCATCATCATCATCATCATCATCATCATCATCACCATTATCATTACCAGCATTATCTTCATCATATTACTACTTTGTCTTATTTTTCATCATCATCATTTTCTTCCCCCTTTTCTTCTTCTCCTCTTTCCCCTCCTTCTTCTTCTTTTTCATCCTCGCCGCAAATTCATAGACAGCAAAATTGCCTTCATGTTTTTTATACTAATGGTGTGAACAAAATTGTTGTAAGGATTCTTTTCATGGTAATGAACTATTATGGATCATGCGCCAAATTTGAAGCTCATGCACTGTATCAAGAATGTAAGAATGAAGACCCCCGAGTAGAGACATTTAATGCAAAGTTGTTTCACGGGGCTAATATCATGACCTGTGCACTTTGACTTAAGCTACGCGCCACTTTTACTTATACCAGTCATCCCAAACGTGATTGGAAAGAATGTAACATTGAGATAAAGTTAGACATGGGTGATTTCGTTTAGTCTAGTACCCCAGGCTTATGATGTACTATTAAGCTCGGCCTCTAATCGCTCGGTCACACATTTTTCTTTTATAGCCGTCTGCCCAGCACCAATAAAGAATGACATAATTATGCTTCCCGAACGAAGAAATACGAAGCGAAAACGCTTGACTGACGTTAAAGGCGTTGTGCTAATCCTCGACGTACAAACGTGTTAGCGTCAGACAAGTGTCTTTCCTTCGTATTCATGCTTTCATGGAGTGTTTTTCAAGTTTCACGAATGTTGGTTCAGGCGTCTTTGGCTATAACTGCGCCAATAAAATATGACTTAAGTATGCTTCCCGAACGAAGAAATACGAAGCGAAGGTGCTTGAACAATGTATCAGGCGTTGTGCTAATCATCGACATACGCACGCGCTGGTATCAGGCTAGTGTCTTTCCTTCGTATAGCTCTGCTTTCGCGGAGCGTCTTTCAAATTTCACGAATGTTTGATCATTGAGTCTCTGACTATAAATAAAACGGTGTGACAGGGCCCTTAAACTAGAAGGCGTCACCCTTTTGCAACATTCTTCCCAATTTATAATCAATACACTGCATCACTTAACAACATTGCTTTCCCTCCCATAATGTTCTTTCTCATTTTGAATGAAAGGGGACCGACAAGAGGCAAAATACGATAAGAAATAATTGAGATATGAAGAAGGAGGCAAAATGAGAGAGCCAGGGACAAAGATAGGTACACTGTAAAAACCCTGGTGTTGAATTTAACACCAACTGGAATCAATATAGGTCCACACCAGAAAAGTGTTAGAATAACACCCGTTTGGAATCAGTTTGATATATTTAATCACCTACTGGTGTTGCTTAAGCTCTGAAAAACACCAGTCGGTAGTTAGATATTTTTATTTGAATCTAAACAGGTGTTATTTCAACACTTCTCTGGTGTGGACCTATATTGATTCTGGCTGGTGTTAAATTTAACACCAGCGTTTTTGCAGTAAAGATAGAGAGGAATGAGAGTAAAAGAGAGAGAGATTGACAGAGATGAGAGGCAGAGAGAAAGAAGGAGAACAGGAAAAGTGAAAGGGAAGGTAAAGATAGATAGGTTGATAGACAGATAGATAAATTAAACTAAAAATTAATAGGGAAAGAGAGAGAGAGAGAGAGAGAGTGTGTGTGTGGGGGGGGGGGGGAGCGCGATGGAGACATTGAAAGCATGGCTGAAGCAAGAATAGCTGAAATGAAATTGAGCCAAAAGGTAGATGACGAAATATCAACACAGTAAATAAACGAAATTATGGTTTCGAGCGGGCGAAAATCAATCATAATGCGTTTTAGCGATGAATGAACCCCGTGTTCTTTATCAAGTAAAACGACGAAAGGTAATCTGAGATAGCAAGACAGCAAAAAAAGATGGATCCTCGGGGGAAAAAAAGTCATTCGAAGACATCTTACATTCGTGAAAGAGTTAAGCCCCGGTTACATAGGACCCCGGAAGCAACACGATTCACCCCGACTCGTGGTTCTGAGGCAGTTAACTGTGAATTAACAAAGAGTCGGGGTGATTCGCGTTGCTTCCGGGGTCCTATGTGACCGGGCCTTTACATACCGCTGGCAAATAATTATTTTGATAAATATTGATCCGTCATCTCTATCGAAATTTTCAAAGGTAAGAAAGAAACTAGAGGACAAAAAAAACCCTGAAACTGTATTATTGGAGAGTTTTATACTGTAAGTTTTGGCAGATTGTGATTGCTTTTCCCCGACTTGTTACTTTTAATCATAAGTTTCTCAAATGGACTTAAGCTATATCAAATCGCATAGCAGACGCCGGATTGTGATATCACCATATAAAGCCCCAATCGCTGAAAAGAATCAGTGGGTTTTGATGACAATTTGATTTATGTCACTTTTCTCAACAATGATCGTTACCGTTACAATATATGGACCAATCCTTTAAAATATGAACAATTACATACATTTGATATCTATCGTGGGTGATTTTTGTATTTCGTTTATCAGCGACGCTTTCAGAATAAAGGAGAAGCTGGTTTGCACGGATATTAAGTTATAGACTAAAAATTGTTTCTATTTTCGTTATTTTTTATCAATATTATCAACATTATTTTGATTGGAATACAAGATATATAGAATAAGAAAGTAATGTATAGTTAAATTGAATTCGTAGCTGTTCTTGTTATTGTCAATGTACTACTTTCAGATTTACACCCATCCTTAACAATGGTACTACAGTAAATCGATTATATATAGATTTTGCAAATTTTATTTTTATACATTTGAAACTTCCAAAAAAAATTACTCAGCATTGGGATTACTTTTGAATCCAATCGAGGTGCCATTTTTTTTAGAAGATAACAAACTTTTTAGTGATATGCCTCGATTTGGAAATAATTTCCCATACTTTTTCTATGGACCGTAAAGTTAGGTTTCTCAATTTCTTTTAGGAGTCTATTGTTTGTTAGACACATACTTAGGCGATTGATAAAACATCTCTACCCTTCAAGTGAATGGAACTTTAAATTCTGGAAAGTACAAAATTGTTCTCCGAAAATGCGAAAGCCATCTCTATCGTATGCTTAGAAAGTTGTTGATTTCATATAGCTCATGAAAATGAGCAATAACATTTTGTTAAGATCTAAAAACACATTCCCGATGGTTCTTGAGTAAAAGCGGATCATATACCTGCAAAATTGCTAAATGCGAAAATCTCATTGATTTAACTCATTGATAGCTCGCATCGAGTTGAGTTAATGTTTAAGACGAAGACTCATTTGATAACTCATTTGATATCAATTAAGATTACATGAGAAAGCAAAGTGAATAACAACAAAAACAGAAGGAATAATATATCTCATTCATTCATTAAGCCTGGATTTTAAGACGGATTTCATTGATGTCTTGTAAAGTAATCACGGCCTCTTGTCATCGTTTGGGCTATTTATTTTTCTCGCGTCATTTGACAGCCTCGATGTGCTAATGTGACTATTGCGCTGTGCCTAAATGGTAGCATTAATTCATTACGTCAAATCTACGTCGTAAAGAGACCGAAAGATGTTTGCAGTACAGTGTCACAAGAAATCACCCAATTGATCACACGTCCCTCTAGAGGCCGACTCACACCTTTGCGTTTATAGCCAACGTCTACACAGCGTTCATGGCGCTTCGTGAACGCAGAAATACAGTGCGAACAGGCTTAACTGTCGTTGAAGACGTTACTCATCTATCACAGGATGTATGCAAACGTATCTCTGCGTTTGTCAAGCATCATGAACGCTGCACTCTAAAAAGGTTTGAAGGAGTGACAACATTTACAAATAATAATAATAATATATAGCATTTAAACACGCCATCTCTCTAGTCACCTATTCAGAGGCGCGAGACAAATTGTCTAATATTATTACCCGGCCATAGCATAGCTGCCAAGTAGGCGCTTCTGCATTTAGAAGAATAAATTCCTGCCGGTACCCATTCACCTCACCTGGGTTGAGTGCAGCACACTATGGGTAAATTTCTTGCTGATTGAAATTAACGCCCTGGGAGAGATTCGAACCATCGACCCTCTAGTTAAGAGGCGATGGCAATACTTGAAAAATACTTGAAAAATAGCAATCCAAATATTTCCTACTGAAATTGAAAAAAAAAATTGTTTAGCAGAAATAATGCTGAGATTTACTCAGTAGAAATGTTGGTAGTACGTAGGCTAGTGTTTTTAAATACATATACCTCCTTTTTTTCATTTATACTTGTTTACAATTTCTTTTCAACACTGTATTTTTAGAAAATTAACAGTGAAAGCTGTTTTCTGATCAAAACCATATACGTATGACCCAAACTTAAATTAAAGATAGCGCGTAAACAGTGGAAAATTTACGTGGTTAAAAATAAACAGTGGTAGCTGGCTTCTTAACAAAAATCATACGCAAAGGAACCAAATTTAGATTAAAAGTAATGCGCCAACAGTGGAAAAACTACGTGGTATTAGGGAAGCCCACGTCACATTTTAGTGGATGAAGAAGCATCACCCCCTAATTCCTACTATTTCATTCATGTTTTCCAATATCAGATGGGTAGGTTTTGACCGATGCAAGATTATAACTAAATAAAAATGCAAAGCTTTTACCAAGATTTGCTATGCAACCCTCGTATTCCTAAACATCCTTTTAATCAGCCACCGCGAATAACTTTGGGGTTGATGTCCGTTTTAAAGGCGGACTCACATTTTTGCGTTTTTAGCCTGCGTCGGCCCAGCGTTTTTTTTTAGTGCAAGCGCTCCCCAAGCGCAAAGTATACGCTGATTAGACCGTGTACTGACGTTCGGTTTGGGCTCAAGAAGCGTATACGGAACGTCAGCCCTCCGTATGACCTGCGTCTATGTGCGTCCACGGAACGTTTTTAAATGTAAAAAAACGCCGGTCCGCTGCCGACTAAAAACGCAAAGGTATAAGTCAACCTAAACGAATTGGTTGGTCGCTTGAGAGTATCCTACCTTCTTGCAAAATAGAAAATAGAAAGCCAAATTATACTCAATCAAAATTCATAATTTTGTTGTATATACTTCCGAAGTTCAATGCATTGTTGTAATCACTTGATATTTATGTATGTCACGAACACGGTGAATGAATTAATAAAGCAAATATCGTAATTGCAAAATAAGATTCCTGCCCTTTTGTCTTACGCTCTGGTTACCAAACCAGGATCATGCATAAAACAAAACAATTAACATTATGGAGTTTCTTGTATACGAACATTTTTTTTTTCATAATCTGAAAAATTGTTTATTTAAATCACCCTATTCTAACGCTAATTAAACGAAAGTATGATTTTTAAGCATGCACCAAATCTCTGAGTATACAAAGAACTTTCAATGGTTTGTGATTAGTGTCCAGATAAAATGAAAACTATAGAGTGAATATAAGAGAAATAACTGTCTTGGTTATGTTCATCTTTCTCCATTTCCGGATTGGTGTTGATGGATTTCACATCTTTAAAGAACCTTGATTGATTTAAAAATATTTTCAGTGACGTTATACTTCAGAAGTATTATTTAAGAGAAGCTTTTCCGAGGTGATCAACCTCCCTACGGCTACCCATCGCTCGCTGGCGGTAAAAGAGGATTTAATTTTTCACAGGAAATCACAAGAATTATGAAATCATGAGAAATCGCGGCAGGGCTACTCCGAAGAATGCAGGCTTCAAACAAACATTTCACACATCGAGAGTTTTCATTAAACATAATGGATAATGCTTTCAGGGTTACTTTACACATCGCGCCTTTTATCCACTTCATTTTTTAGTTTCATGATGGGTATCCGCAATGAGCAAATAAGAAGGGAAAATAACCAAAGACATAACCTGTTAGTGTTTCACCGAATCCTTTTAATGTAAAAGAAAGGGAAAAAAAGCTAAATTAGGATTGCCTCCTTTGGCAATTATATCCGACCTCGAGCAAGAAGTGGGATGAAACTCTTATAATAATGAAAACTTCGATCATTCAGCGCACCTACTCAAAGCATGAAGGAGACATTGTCAACGACGTAAATCGTCGGCATGGGCCAATTAAAACTATTGTTTCATGCGCGTCTTGTCAAAAGCGTTGTCAGACAGATAGTGCGCGAATGAAAACGTGCGTTTCATTTTGCAAGTGATTTGCAGATGATTTGTGATCAATTTAACTTTCTAGCAGCACACCCTCGCGGGTTGCAATTGACGGATTTAAAATCACTAAATTTTGCCAAAATCACAGACGCATTGTATGCATTCTGTGCAAAATAGAATGATCGAAATGTTATTTTTTGGAATAAATTTAAATAAATTGTGGAAACCTATATACTATACTATACACAAATGATTTGGGAGACAAAAAGAAACGTCTTCATGTGAATTAATTCGATATTAAGGAAAAGAAGAGAAACATATTTCAAAGATGTATGTATGTGCTGAAACAACGTCGCCTGCGATTAATTTATTTATTATCTGATTATGTGACCCTTTTAGAGAAACTTTCAGTCATGAATTGGCGGTTTGATGGTTTTTGTTGTTGTTGTTTCTGCTATCTTTGTAGTGAAGGGTATACAGAGGCATTTTTAAAATAAGATACGTTTTCAGGAATGCAAAAAGCTACCGCTTTGTGCAGATAAAGATTATTGATCGTAATGGTTCTTGATTATGTCTGGCATAGTAAACAATTATTCATTTTCGATTTGTACTTTGTAGAGTCGGTTATACTCTATATTTTTGAATGAGTGTAATGAATTATGAGTGTATGTGAATACCCCAATTGATAAATATTCGGTTTTCAATTTCAGATATGACAAACCCCGTTATCAGACGCCGCTGAGTTATACCAAAACTCGATAAAGCAACGACGTATAAAAACATCATAATAACCAAATGACCGTTCAACCATGTGTAGGAGTGTAGTAGCTGGGTAGAAATTTTATTTAAGTTAAGGTTCAGTTGCACCAATATCTTACAGATACACCATTCTATCACAAAGTTCTAGTTATATATATCCACAAAATTTATATCATAATTTTTAGTGTTTGTAAGCGCTGTTGCTTGAGGCTTTAATACTCATCCTTGCAATTTTAGCCTGCGTCGGCCAAGCGTTTTTTGAAGAAAAAGAAACCGCTCCGGAGATGCACAAAGACTCAGGTTATTTACGGTGGACTGGCATTCGGCGTACGCTCTTTTGACGCAAGTCGAACGTCAGTCCACCGTCTGATCAGCGTATGGTGTGCGCTCATGGAGCTTTTTTTCATTAAAAAGAATGCTGGACCGACGGAGGACAAAAACGTAAAAGGTGTGAATCTGCCTTTCTTCTGCACCGGACAAACTAAAGTAAAACATATCTGTTTACGTCACAAGAGCCCTGGTAGTGTTTTAATGATTTTCTTATTCGTGATATGATTTTTTTAAACCATAGATAGATGAAATATTATGGCATAGCTGACGGCTTGCGAGAGAAAAACGTTGCCCCAAAATATCACTTTTTTCATGATTTGGAAACTAGATATTGGAAGCTTTGCAGGGATAAATGGCACTTGTACTTTTGTTTCAGTTTAGAAGTAATATAACACTCGTAGTGCATTGACCAACGGCGTAGACATTTCCTCAGCATGTATGGACATTTTTCTTTCTATTAGTTTTCAACATATCGATTGTTCCAAAGATAGATTCTACTGTCTTTATCACTCGTTACATAAAAATTAACAAATAACATTCTAAACAAATGTGCGCCTACAGTGTATAATACTCGATAGACACACACCAAAAAAAAAAAAAAACCCACACAAGCAGGTAACTAAAGTGCGTGTGATGTACCAAATTAAATTACACTTTCATGCAATTCTAGTTGCAAACTTTCATCAAAACTATAGCTTGAGGTCTGAAATTGTAATTGATGCCACGATCTCTTTCTATTAGAGTATTATATTGAACTGACGCTTATCTGTCGTTATTTCCTCTAAAATCATTAGATTTGAACCATACATTTTCCAAATATGGAATGTCATTACTTCTACATCTACATTAGGAATGATTATTCATAAAACGCCATTTCTCTGCAAAAAGTAACTGCTTTACGGTCAAATTACAAAAAAAAAAATATTTTGATGGAAAATGCACTTCCCAATATTTTCAAAAAAATCAAGCCAAGTTAAAATTATGGTGTAAAACAGAGCAAACAAAGAATTTCAATCCAAGGTATAAAAAGACTTTTTTGTTATGTTGATGAAAATAAAGAATGTGTACAATTAGGAATGATGAATTCACCAACGAAACGATGGTGTCATTTCACACGCTGTTTACGTATACTCGTTTTCTTAACCTGAAGGAGGCGATTTCTCTTGCAATAACCCAGATATTTGCATGTTTCATTTTGCAACAAAGGTTAACTATACAACATAATTCAGCTCGTAAATATACAGGCTGCATCAAAGAAAAAATCTAAGTTGAACAATGTGTCCTTCTTCCTTCAAATAATTATCATAATTATACTGCATAACCTAGCCAGAACACACACACATACACACAATAAACATGCACTTATTACATCACAAACGCCTCCATATATACGGTTTAGGTATGCTTTACACCATCAGCGCATGAATGATAAAGCTCCCTATAGTTTTGGCGAAACGCCACTTTTTTAACGATAGCTATAAATAACCACCAAAGAGGTTGATGATATACGGTTATGACATCGCTTCTTTGCGCCAATATCACACTCGCACTAAAATCGCACATTTTAATTGTGCGTTCACTTAAGTAATACGATATCCGTTTCCATCAAACTAATACCACCAATTATCGCAATCATCTGGCAAAATACGTTCCCAGAATTTAATTTGCCCGTTTTCTACCTGAAAACGTAAAAATCTTCACCGCGAAATTGCATCGCGCGCGAGCGATGACTATCTTCCTGTCTACGCATGGTGGTTGCCGATTAGACAGATCACTATTTCCACAGCAGACAACTGACAGATTGTCTAAAAAGTTCCGGCGTAATCACAACTCTGACTTATTACCCAAATAACACATCCATTCTCGTCATCCACCACAGACATCATAGATTTTCTCCAAGATTTCTTTAAGATCTCTCAAAGAAAACGTCGCAAGAGAGAAAAAAGGTTTTGATGTTATATCACAAGCGATCTATTTCACAGGTACCATCATTCACCCCGCGGCGCGTTGTCAAACGGGGAGACGCGCTATCTTGAAAAGTTGAAAGCCTGATCTTTCTCATCAACCGGTCCTGAAATCTGAGGTGTATGCCAGAACACCGATTTATGTACGATTTTTGTAAATTTTTAAGTGCATAAGACATTAAAGGCAGGCTTACACCTTTGCGTTTTAGGCTGCGTCGGCCCAGTGTATTTGGAAATTAAAAACGCTCCCTTGTCGCACAAAGACGTAGGACATTCGGTTGACTGACGCTCGGTGTACGCTCGCTGGGTGCAAGCCGATCGTCAGTCCACCGTCTGATCCGCGTATGCTGTGTTTCCAGGGATCGTTTTTAATTTCCAAATACGCTGGGCCGACGCAGGCTTAAAACTCAAAGGTGTGAGTCAGCCTTACGATATGTATTGCTTATATTGTATAATTATGCCCTCGTTTTTTTTCAGTCAAATGTTACTGACATTGAGAGAGATATTGATACGCCAATGTTTGTCCAAAGTTTGATGAATTACTTGTACCTTGAAATATGCAGGACAGATAAACTAATAAAATATTGCACCATACCCTCGGTTTTTCAGCAAATGTTACTGACATTGAGGGGGATATTGATACATTAATGTTTGTCAAAGTTTGATAAATTTCTTGAATCTTGAAACATACAGGACCAATGAACTTAAAATATAATCATTTTTTTTTCAGTAAAATGTAATTGACATCGAGAAGGTATTAATACAACACTGTTTGTCAAAGTTTGATAAATTACTTGTTTCTCGAAACATACAGGATCGATGAGCTTATCAAATCCAGGCGATTACTGTTTTAGCCAAAGGTTTAGAATTAGGAATAATACCCGCCGAGTTGGGTAGAATTCATTTTAATTCTCGACAACGTTACTCTTTTTTGAAAATTCTCATCTCACGCAGAAGTTATCATAGATTAGGCCGAACATGGGTCACTCACCGTTATTTCTTGAATAAAAAACCCGAATTTTTCTCATCTCTAGCTGAAAGTTACTTTACAACGAGCAAATGGCGCAGAACATAAGTAATTGGAAAATAACCTGAACGAAACTTCGACGAAAGTAACCTTTTTTAGGACAGACATACGCGTTTCTAGATACAAATGCAACGATTTACAATAAATAGAATAAAAATAAAATTAAGAGAATTTAGCCGGATTTATATTCATAATACTCAACCTTTGATTTAAAAAGGAGTCACTGGAATTTAAGTCTATACGGCAAATTTGCGATAGGCAGATAAGCCTTTAAGGGCATCTTCGGCGAACAGAGACGGATCATTTCGCTTGCCGAGCGCCGATCAATGTTTCGCTCGTTCTTTATAGTAAATGTGTATTTTGGTCTTTCACACTTTCGGATATTCTTAATTAATTAGTCTATCACAATGATCGCATTGATTTTACGGTAGTTTGGCATTGTTAAAGAATTTATTTAACTCTTTGTGCGTTCACCCGTAAACCCCTGTGTGTTGCATTATTTAGGGAGTGTATACATGTACACAAGCTAATCTGTGCAAAAGTGCGAAGGAATCAGGCCAACGGATGTTCATTGACGCGACGAAAAGGTGGAATGAGTATACCCTAAAAGGTCCAAGCATATATGCTAAACATGAGAGCTAAACATGATCAGAAATCCGGCATATGAAACCTCAAAACGGGCCGTGAATAACGTGAAAATAAAGCTATTAACTTGATTAATCATAGTTTTTTTTCACGAACAAATTATTAGGAAACATCACACCGTAAACAATAATTCAAAAATGTATTATGCTGGAAGAAGTAATGTATCGAGGAATTGCAATGAACCTTTCAAAATAATTTCTTCATTAACCCATGCTGCTGATTTTGTTTCTGCAGCATGATTTACGTCTCAATACTCTTTTAAATCCGTTCTGATCCGCTAAATACGCCATTAATTAAACAGCAGCAATAACGTTTATGAAAAACAACTTTTCATGTTTTAACTGTTCTAGGAAATATTGTGGCTTGTCGCGTTTATGAAATATGTATGTCTCTAGATATTTGGAATACTATGCCGATTCCATAGACAAATTAGCTGAATTATATAGACTAAATTGCCTCAGATTTAAAAGTGCGTCATCTATTCATACTTGGCAACATTGTGTTCTCTCGCCGTATTATAGCACCATTACGAGTAATTCGATAAATATAAATAAAAACTGAT
This sequence comes from Temnopleurus reevesii, assembly GCA_036244855.1. Lineage (NCBI taxonomy): Eukaryota > Metazoa > Echinodermata > Echinoidea > Temnopleuroida > Temnopleuridae > Temnopleurus > Temnopleurus reevesii. The sequence continues at coordinate 36,615 of BQKZ01002241.1, read as the reverse complement.
ATGCGCCAATGAACTTAAATCAATTATAAATATAATTCAACAAACTATTTTTGTTTTTTTTTTGGTATCTTAATTTTTATGTTTTTTTAATTTTTTTTTTTTTTTTTTTTTTTTTTTATGTTTATTTTTTTATTTGTCTATTTTTCTTGTTTTTGTTTTAAATTTTTTTAATGTTTTTTTTATAAACTCGCCTCGGCACCTTGTTTTAATAGTGAAGGCGAGAAGGCGACTTGTACAAACTTGTCTTGGAGCCGTGTTTAAGTGAAGAAGACGAAAAGGTGACTTATGTAAATTCGTCCTCGCGCTGCACGCATATATTTCCGCATTTTCGTCGTAGTTTCTAAAACCTTGCGGTTTTGCCCTCAGTTTAAACACATTTATAGCTTGTCATTGATTTTCTCAAGAACATGTACTCAAACTGATATTGCAAGGATAGGTACAGTAACAGAACAGTGTTTTAACATCCACGTGCCTTTGTTTCTATCGTCTGCATGTGCCGCCAGAAAATAATCAACATGTGTAATCCAGTTTCATTGAAGAATTTGAATTCTATTTTTGATTACAAGCGATGACGAAAACAAAAGCGACGGATTTGACTGCTAAGAATAAGCTGTAGTAGGAGACAAAGATTTGTAACATTTCTGTTTCTATTTGTGTGATAAAAACAGTGCGACTTGATGCAGGGCGTCTCTTTAAAACAATCCGAAGATCCCAATCTAACTAAGTGTTGTCTTGCATTTCCTGTTATTCTGTTTAATTCTCGAGAGGCTTCTCTTTTCATCAATCACAACGTTCCCCTCAACCAACTTTCTCTTTCATTCCATTCAATTTATCTCCCCCATCAGGTGCTATCATATCTCCAGCAAGCAAGCTCTGCGCAGAAACGATGACGTCGCGCCAAAAAAAAAATCATTACGGTACCTTCAAACAGCAAATCGCAAAGGTATTTTCGCCGGGACCGAGCCATGTCATGCACCATACGCCTTTGTCCTCGTTGGCTCGCGCGCCGTCTCGCGCCGCGACAGTCCTGAACAGGACACTTTGTCATATCATCTGAAATTACTAAAAAAAAAGAGGCCATGCGATAGCTAAAGAAGATTGCGGGCAAGATTTCGACGGGGAATTGAATCCGAGACGCTTGCTTAAAATGGTGTTTTGAGCCCGGCAGGATTCAGGCAATATAAATTTACATCGCCGTCGATTACATGCTGGTTCTCGCTGCCTCCCAGCGAGAGCTTTCTAACGGCTCGTAATCGATAACGTATAGTGAAAAGAAAGAACGCCCTGTCAACGAAAATATTCGCGCCTTTCGCGGGAAAACACAAACAGTTATCAAATGACTTCTATATTGTGCCAAGTTTACACCACATAAAACTGGGAGTGAAAAGAGAATCTGTTGCAAACGAGCTAGATTTTATGAAATAAATATGTTTGTGGTTCTATTATACAAAAGTACCTTGCTTCCATGCATATGAATCAATTTGAAAAGACATAGTCTAGGGCGAACACAAATCATGATATGGAATCCCATGCGTAAGTTAACGCTGGTATGACTCTCCATTAGGTTTTTGCCCAAAATACGGTGTCTTAATCGCGTTTAAACGCGTGCAGCATGATACGCACGTGTGCAGATCAACGGTTAGGAACGCTTTTTTGACAAGTTTATTCCATTGTCCCATACGTACAATCTTGTGGGACCCTAGGGACATTGCATGACTGTACTTTTAATCTCACACAATGAAGAATGAGGAAGAGAATTTGGTATGGATTGTGTGCACGTTGATAATTTACTTCACTATAACTATTTTGATAGTTTTATTAAAAAGATGATAAAACGAGAGAGGACTAGATCACTCGCGTTGTTGCCTCAATATGTTTTTTTCTTTCTATTTCAGTCATCTGTGACGAAGGGCACGTCGACCGGACGTAGTACGTCATAATTTTGCGCGTCTCCATAGTGTTACGTCACAGGTAGTTGCGCACGTAACAATGAGAAGACGCATAAATCTATGACGTACTACTTCCGGTCGACTGTGACTATGACTGTGACGAATGAAATCGAAACCTCCAAAATAGCACCTATTGCGAGGCCATACGGATTTCGGATTTTCATCCGACAAATTCCTTTAATTCGTTTATTTGATGGTTATTTATATTATACTGCTTATCAATGCATTTTCGTTCTTATTATTGAGATTATTATTGATTTATTCATCTAAAGTTGATTGGTCATTATGAAGCAAAAATAAGGATTTTCAATAAAAAAAAATATGTTGATCTAAAAATTTATAGCGTATCGATTTGCATTATGATTGTTATTGCCATGTTGTTTGATAGTTTCGGCATGTGATTTTACATGTTTGTGCGTGTGGTTTCCTTCCATGACCTATATGTTATCAATGTGGGCAAAATATTCCTCGATTTTCTTCCTCAAACCATTTCCAAAACATGCATACGATTTGCAAAAGAAAAATCCTTACATCAGGAGAAGCTAGACCTGGGATTATCAAGAAAAATGAACTAATCCCCCGCTTAATGATAGCTTCCTTATTAACCCACGGGAAACATGAACATAGTTACAATTTATTCATGTGGAGAATAACCCCAAATGGCGAGGGTTTACCGAGAAAATAAGCCTTCCGAAATAAATTACATATCTTGAAATACATATCGATTTGATAGAGCCCCAGCGATGCATGCCAGATTCGGTAATAATACTATTGCGTCCTTCATGTTTAAGTTTAGATTTGACGTATGATAGCAAAATACTAATTTGAAAAGACAAGGTTCACAACGCACCGACTTCGCAATGTATGCTGTTGAAGGAAAATGTTCAACCTAATTTCCGAGTCGGCGCACCTGCAGTCCGATACGATACGTCAAATCGAATTTCTGTGGACTATTTTTATATGATCTTTATTTTTTATCAAGGCCAGCAGAATTAGACGTCATTTTTCTCTGGCATATTCCAGAATTCGTAATTCAAAGGAAATATGGTCGATATTATACTTTGAAGGTAAAGCCCCGGTCACACATGGCCCCGGATGCAACACGATTCAACACGACTCTTTGTTCGGAGGCAGTTAACTGTAAATTAACAAAGATATAACACAATGTGTATGAAAAAAAATATAATCAGAACAAAATGTTGGCTGTACATGTCAATGACGTTCAAATGAATAAATTCCAAATTCCAAATTCCAATCAGAACAAAATGTTGGCTGTACATGTCAATGACGTTCAAATGAATAAATTCCAAATTCCAAAGAGTCGTGTTGAATCGTGTTGCTTCCAGGGTCCTATGTGACCGGGCCTTAGCACGAATAACTTCTCGATTTCGGTTGTTATTTTATTTTTTTTAAGCGCGTAATGTATCTAACTTCATTGTCTTCCTTATTTAATTTTCTTCTCCTTCCACTAATTCTTATTCTTCTTCGTTTTCTCCTCCTCCTCCTCTTCCTTTTTCTTCTTCTCCTTCTTCTTCTCCTCGTCCTCTCATCTCCTTCATCTTTTCCTTCTTCTATTCATCCTTCCATTTCCCTTTCTTTAGTTCTCATCTCTATTCTGAAATCGAGACAAGCCTCCATAAATTTTGCAGGAGTGCCACATTTGCGATCTTAGCCTGCGTCGGTCGAGTGTTTTTGAAGATTTAAACGCTCCCTGGTTGCACAGTATACGTTGATCAGACGGTGGACTGACGCTTGGCTTGCGCTCGAGGAATGTTCCTTAAACGTCGATCCACTGTTTGCCCTGTGTATTTTGTGCGTCAAGTGAGCATTTTTTTAAATAAAAAAATCATTGGCCAACGCAGGCCAAAACGCAAAGGTGTGAATCGGTCTTAAGACAGCAAAATCATACACCAAAATGAAAAATCTGCAACTCCAACCCCCACAAACTAACGAACGATCAATCCCCCGTCAGTGATAATGAAAGAGTAAGAAATACTTTAATCTATGCCCTAATCCCAAGGATCCCCTGGTTCTCATCAACTTATTTTGTTCGCTATTGGCCTATTCCAGCCGGTTACCCAACATTCATCAGCGGAGGTTAACAGTAAAGGTCACATAATATAACCGCTGTTGTTGGAAAAGCCCTTAATGAGGCGAAGGACCTGTAAACATGTCTTGGAGACGACCGATCACGATAAATGAACTGTTTTTTGCTTTGTGATGCATCTTTTTTTTTATGGGGGAGGGGTTGGCGTGGGGATGGGGGTAAGAATCATAAGAAAGGATACCTATAAGGTCACTTTAGCCCCAGTCACGTAGAAGCCCCGAAGCAACACGATTGGACACGACATTGTCATGTTCACAGATAACTGCCTTCGAACATAGAATCGTGTTGAATCGTGTTGCTTCCAGACTTATATGCGACTTGGGCAATACGAGATGTGCTTCAACAAAGTGCAAATATTGCTCGTGTCTGTTTAATTCTACATTGTATTTTGATTTACATTATATTGTTATTTTGATTGTACTGGAAAAGAGAAAAAATAAAATTGAAAATTGAAAAATTGAAATTGAAATTGAATTCGCTCTGAATTGGTGGCCAGCGGAGCCGGGGACAGATTAATGGAGCTTCCGATTGAATGTGCGTAGATCGTGAATTCCCCTTCACTTTTCATGTGGGGCGGCGCGCGAATTAGGAAAACGACGCGCGGTGTTGAATGTGTGTAGATTGTGAATTCCCATTCACTTTTCATGTGGGGCGGCGCGCGAATTAGGAAAACGACGCGCGGTGTTGAATGTGTGTAGATTGTGAATTCCCATTCACTTTTCATGTGGGGCGGCGCGCGAATTAGGAAAACGACGCGCGGTGTTGAATGTGTGTAGATCGTAAATTTCCATTCACTTTTCATGTGGGGCGGTGCGCGAATTAGGAAAACGACGCGCGGTGTTGAATGTGTGTAGATCGTGAATTCTTATTCACTTTTCATGTGGGGCGGCGCACAAATTAGGAAAACGACGCGCGGTGTTATCTTTATATAAGGATATTTTCCTTCCTGGTCTGCAGCCTTACTTATGCAATATGTATTTTCTTATCTTTTGTAATTTTATGAATTCTCTTTGATGTCACTTGTAATGTTATTGCTGAGTAAAAATAAACTATTGAACTATTTATTTTGCGATTATTATGCTATTGTGTCGATTTTATTCAAAGAAACTATGAACATATACTCCTATTGTTATTGAAAAGCTGTTTTATGCGAATACGTTTGCTGCAGCTCACAAAGTAATTTAATATCTGAGGCTCCATCTCCACCAATGCTAATCTATACGTTGAACAGAATATGTTATGCTAACATTATTAGTGCAAAGAAATACGTATAAAAAAACACTGTAGATTATTAAATTTCATAAACGTTCAAATATCAGGCTATATGCTCATTCACAAAAGACCTTCAAATGTCAAAGAAGACGTCCTTACACGATTTGCATTTTATGAAGTATCATTATCTAACCTCTACCCATAATAATATCCAATATGTATTCACGATGCCTTCGGGCAAAATTTTAATATTTCATAATTCATGTTGTAAAGTAGATGCCGCGTGTGTTTAGCCGTCTAAACAGGCTTTTTGCAGCTAGCGGTTCGTTTCTTGAATAAATAATAAACTCGGCTTCTAAGATAACCTTGCTTTAGAAGTATTAAAAAGGTTGTAAGCTAAGACTGGCAGTATATTAAGTTTAGTTTTACGTATTGAGTATTATTTTTGTTCCAACGAGCACTGTTTATTGCAGAGACAAGGTTTGCTTTATATGTATACCAGATGTAATAGGCTTGAACTGCTTATGATCATAATATACATAAAAACTATTATAATAAGTGATCCATCAACAAAAGTACAATAGTACTTGATGGAAAATGTATGCATTCTCCTAGACCCCGATACGTAAAACTTACAAATTATGACAAATTTGTCATTAAAGTCCTGCACTATACGTTTATCATAGCATTCACGATCTGTGAACGCAAGAATGACGCTCGAGCCGAACGCCTTCAACGTCCGTTAAGCGTCTTCCTTCTCTTCGCAATATTATCACTGATATAGCTCGGAAAACTTTAACAAACACGATATAATCTATTTCCATAAAATTAAGACAATGCTCCTTTGTAATGATATTCAAATCAGAACCGACTTGTTATTGCTCCGTTCAATACGCGGCGTATGGATTTATTGTCCCATGACCCACTTTATTTTACGGAAATAGTTTATATCGTGTTAACAGAGCATTCCAGAGTTATCTGTTTTCAAAGCTTGAGTCCATTATTTTTGTTGTTCTGGTTTGGAGCACGATTTAATGATAACTGCCTGTCGATGCAAGGGCATAATATGGCTTACTTTATTAAATTAATCTCTTGTATCATTGTTTGTTTCCATGTATTGTAAATCACAAAGAGAGAGTTCCAAATTATTTTGCTCTGTATACATTTATATGTATTATTATTATTGTTATAATTCATATGGTCATGGAACGTCATTGAAATTATACGCTGTTCAGACGTTGGCTATAAACGCAAACATGGCAACGGTGCGATTGAGCTTTTATATATACACCATCAACAGACCTCGAAATAGGACAAACAAACATATATAAGCCAAGGACTGGACTATTATTCCCTATGGAGGCGACTGATCGGTTCCGCTTCCTTTAACATATTTGATCATCAAGAACAAATTCCTTTCTCATTTTGCCGACAATTGTGCTCGCAAATGTGGTGTTTACATGTGGTATTTACTTAGATATTCTATATGCCTACACTTTTACTCCAAATGTTAGGTATATACTCCACCATTTTACATGCAGGCAGAATGTTTTTATAACTTTAATTTCTAAAAACTTTGAGTGAGTCTTACCACATTCCAGAACAAGAATTTTTTTAAAAGCATTCTATCATTCTAATCATGCATTGCAAAAACACCGGTGTTAAGTTTGACACCTTTATAATGTGTTTTTGTAAATATCTCAGGCGGTTGCTACCCATTCTCCTATGCTATAAGGAATGTTAAGATAATTTCCAAAAGACAATCCCTCAAATAATTCATCAATTTTCCTGAACACGACATCAAATTAAGTCAAACGCCAATTGAATGGCCCTTTGTAATGCTATTCAAATCGGAACCGGCTTGTGATTGTTGTGTCCGCGCAGGTTTATATCGTGTTCCTGGTTTAGCCTTCCCTTACACACCTTCTGGCCCTTTCATGCCTGTGTAGAGCTAAAACATGTAAAAGGTGGGAAGCAAATGGAAATGCACAATCGCTTGCCACCACAAACAAAGCTCTGCGTGACCAATTTTTATCGGCGCAATCTTTGAATTTGGTTCCCCATTTGCATCCTATAAAGTAAGCATCTGATTGTAAAAGCATTATGATCTATAACACCTACATCCTAATACGCAGTCAGTGCGAAAATGACACGTGAGGTTTAATAATATGCCGCAAAAATAGCAATTACCTTGTTTTCAGTTTGAGATCAGGTGCGAACAAAAACTAGTGTACGCTAATTAAATACCCTGAAGTCGTTATCTAAAAACAAAAGCCACTTACAGCTATCTGAGGGTACTAATTACACAAGCCGACGAGACGAGCTCACTAAAAGTACCTGGAAATGTGGGATCGGTTTGGTAACGCTTCAACCGGGATCATCATTATGATCAAAGGGGAACTTCACCCTGACATTGATGTGTTGCAAGTAAATGGAAAAAAAATAAGATGAACAAACTGTGCAAATTTGAGCGAAATCGAATAATAGTTTCAAGGGTCGTGAATGTTCAAAGTTAGCATTTCCTCCTGGACCGCTAATTTCTCATAATTAAATTGGCAAGTTTGGTATAATCTGTGACGTCATGCATGGAGAGCTTCTCATTAATTTTATACATGAAGTTTCTAAAGATGGATCAAAATTATATTTGATTGAGGAACCATTATCATTCTTTATGGAATGCTTGCAGAACTGACATGTCCATATTTGATTTGAACAAAAAAGTAAAATGTAGTCTGTTTTTTTTACAAAAAAAGAAGACAATTTTCAAATTCGATGAACAAAGTTAAATGACAGTTCTCAATGTCCAGTTGACAGCCATTTTGTGCATATAGGCTGCCAACTCTAGCAGCACATGATGAATATAAAATAATGCTTTGAAAAATCATAACATTTGAATGAAATATCCTATTTTGCTCAAATCATTACAGTTTGATCATAAAATCCTAACTCCCTGGTTTGATCATTGTATTTTCTCCTTCATCTGACAATACAGTGTCTGGGGTTAGTTCCCCTTTTAACCAGTAAACGAGTAGGCTATGTGGTTCACAGCAAAGATGATAAGTTTATTACCAGCCATAGGATAAACAATCTAGTTTTTACGATGTCTGATATCTGGGTTTCGACCGCTAATGAGCTGAAAAGACCTGTCCCATTTTTGCAGGTTTTAGAGCATGGTTTACAATGTCTTTTTGAGACAAGGATTATCCCAAAACTATGATCGCTCTTAGTGTATGCATTCTATGAGTGTTATTTTCATCCTGTAACAAGTAAACTAAGAAAATAACACTCAAACTAATAAAAAAAACACGATATAATCTATTTCCTAAATATCAGTCGAACGTCAATTCAATGATCTTTTGTAATGCTATTCAAATCGGAACCGGCTTGTGATTGCTGTGTCCGCACAATTCAATACATGACGTACGGATCTATTGTCCCATGGCCCCCTTTATTTTATATAGTTATATAGTTTTATATAGCTTATATAGTGTTTAAAAGTCACAAAAAATATTTTGGTAATTTGACCATACACTGTACACTGTATATGCACGTGCGTATCCAAGGGCGGAGTGGGCGGGCGCCCCCATAATTTTTTTTAAAAAAAGGAGAAAAAAATCAGACGTAAAATGAGAGGAAAAATGTGAGGAATATATTTTTGTCCGGTTGCTCTGTTTGTCAGCTCGGTTGTAGAATATAATGAGCAAATTATGTAACATATTTCGTCCCCGCTTAATCGCATTCCTGGATACTCGATTCGCACTTTGGAACACATTTGAATGCACTGTATACCCACTATCCATTGCCTTGTATGAAGTTAATATCATGAAAAATTACATTTTCGTAGCTTTTTTGGGTGAAAAATGAAACCTCTGTACTAGTTGGATATCAATGTCCCCGCTAGGTAATCATTTTCTGTTTTACATTTAAAAAAATCTATTCCAGGGGTAGTATTTATACATATTTCATTTGTACAAAATATTGTAGCACGTGACACCCAAATCACAGCATGTAGATATTATATCGCTGCTTGTTGAATCGCTTTTTATTGTACATTTTGTATACATTTTTTACGGGGGCTGTAATTTACCCAATTCACATGTAATGTGGTACAGGTACAACATTATTATAGCACGTGACCCCTAAAATCACACATTAAATTACCACTGAATTTAAGAACGTGCCGGTTGGTCTGACCTTATCCCAATCACCACGTGTAAGTGTAAGTCAATGTGGATGCAACAAGTCTGTGGTTATGGGAACATTGCTATACTTAACGCTGGTCTATGAAATAGAGTGCTACACGTTTGTTCTTGATTCTCGGTACTTCTCCGAATCCGATTTTCCCATCTCAGGTATCAATTTTTATCACTTAAAACAACATCCCTACGGGGAATAAAAACACCGACTATCGTATGTCCTCTCCTTCTCTTTCTCATCTTGTAGATTTAAACACCAAGTAGGAATAATACCCGCGCTAACACGCAGTATTAGGTTTCAATGCGCTTATTAAATTGTTGCCTTTCTCTGACTTGGTATCAAAACGCAAAGTATAGGTATAACCTACTGGCGAAGGATGTAATTTGAAATCTATTCCACTGCTTGGAGCATTTGCGCTGATTCAGAATTGAGCTTTCTGCATGAATGGTAATCTTTCCTAGATATGAAGTCATCGCAGAAACTACATTACAAGAATCACGAATTGAAGTACGCACGGATTAAGCTAGTGGTGGTTTAAAATGTTTCTAAGAATTAAAAAGCAAAGAACATTGATCGAAACAAAGTCATTTTTCATTTGGATTACTAAAAATATACACTCCTAGAAAAGAAGGTGCAATGTTAATCTTTCGTAGATATGAACTCACCGCCATAGAAACTACAAGAAACACTTACTAAAACACATACCGATTACGCTTGTGGAAGTTTAAGAACGTTTCTAAGAAGTATAAAGCAAAGAACATTGATCTAAACAAAGTAATTTTTTATTCGGGTTACTAAAAAAATCTGCACTCCTAAAAGAGAGGTGCAAAATAAAACATCATGTACATTTTAGAATGCTACCATAATGTTCTTAACTTGCTGATGGCCGTGTATTTTGCAGTCAAAACATTTCCCGTTATACTTTTGCATATTGTGAAATCCCTCATTAACCTTTTTAATCAACCTTTCAAAAAGGGGAACAAAATACATGTTTATGGTAATATTGAAGGTTTAAGGACGCATACTTATGACCAGATATATAACTCTTTTAAAAGGAGCCATTTTACTAAAAGTTGTATACATTAGAGATAAAACTGCTTGGTAAAATCAAATTTCCAAAAACTCGACCCAGAAAACATGAACGGGGTGCATGTGTTTGCAGTTGAGTTCTGATAAATCTTGCACAGTCAAATATTAAAAAGTCTGAAAGAAAAAATAATCAAGATTTTTTTCTTTCTTTTTTGGGCTTTGTATTTTATCGATGATCCTTCATCCTTTAAGGATGTTGAACCAAAATCCACTCATACACTTGAGCTAGATTAACAAGCGCGTCACAATTGTGTGAAAGTAATGCTTGTCACGTCTTCAATCTAATTGAATTTCTACGGGTAAAAGGTAGATTCTAGGTGCTATTTGAACTAATTCTAGAGGTAAAGTTCACTATTTCCATGAAGATTTACATCAATATCGTGTTACTGTCAGATTTTCCGGTTTATTAATTGCAAGATCGTACCCATTTTGGAATCGGGCTTGAAAAACATAGAATATAATAAAGTAACGTAACTCCAAAATTAGGGTTAACAGTTAAGTAACTGAAATCAAGTTAACAATAAAGAAAACGATAAACTAAAGTAAATTAAATAAATAAGGTAAACAATCAATAAACGATACCCTGACTGGGAATAATCAAAATAAAATATACTCTTTTTTCGTCATAACCCAGCGTATACACACGAAACTGTGTGTTATATGTTTCCCGGAATTGTGGGAAAAGAAATTGCAGCGCCTGGCGCGGGTCCGAACCCCACTTCTGCTGTTGTTTTAATACTTTGTAGAATCTTGCACGATGAGGAAAAAGGGACAATATTGCACTTTTCTAAAAGAAATGTAGTATTGCACCCAAAATCGAGCTCCCTAGGTGCAAGTTCCAATATGGTGACCATTTATCTAAGTATGTAGTGTGTAGCTTTATTAATGCAAATATGATCTTAAACTTTTTACTTTCAGCAGAAAGGTAAAAGCAATTGAACAAAGCAAACAATTTTCATTTTAACGTTCACAATATCTTATTCATATACAAATACATTTTCTGCGGAGAAATGTTGAAAATGTATCGCGCCTTTACAATACATAATAAGGAAAGTTCATTATTTTGTGTGTTAAACCATTGTGAATACCTGAATGAGATTATTTATTTTGTCCAATTACTTTTTCCCCTTCTGCTCACAGTGCTTTACAGAGGCGGATCCAGGATTTTTTAAGGGGGGGGGGTGGCACATGCGG
>BQKZ01002241.1:0-11566 GCA_036244855.1 Temnopleurus reevesii | reverse complement strand
ACCTCTCACGACTCGCCATGATCGAACACGACCACCAGCACAACTTTTTAAGGCAATATCGTGAGCGGTGTGCACGGAATTTTAGTCGTTTGTCGTGTCGGATATCGCATGTCGTGTCGTTTGGTCGGATGTCGGATCCGGTGTGCAGAGGCCTTAAGAAAGACTTTAAGAACGACTTTAACATCGACAGGTATCTCTTCTTGCGTGTAATGCTACATCACTATTACGCGCATTCGGCGCAAGATTTGATATCAGTCGGACTTAAAGTCGTTCTTAAAGTCTTTCTTATCTTGGTGAAACAACTCCCTGGATTGATGTCCAAATTCGCAAAAAGAATTAATGCATTATAATTAGTCAATATAAATCATGACTTTCAAAATGAATCATTTTCTGACCTTGTGATCAAAATTAAAACGAATATAAAGAACAAAGCGCACATTCGTTGCAAAATGTATTGTCTGTTGAAGGTCTTTAAGTCACCCATTTGATTTAGCATACTTTCATAACGCGTACTTCATTTTACTATCAAAGGAAAAAAGCTCTTGAAAAGGATGAAAAGGCATTGCTTTTCATATCATGACGACAAACATGCTTTTCAAAAGATGAGCACCATATGTTTACACCTCAACACTCAAATCTGTTTGTCTGTTTGCTGACGCAAAAAGGTGCGTGCGGAAGCATGTGGTTCAAACAGACAAAACACTATGTACAAGTGCCAATTGATACCTGGAGAACACTAATGCCTTAGGCGTACCTGTTTCCTAACCAAATGGGCAATTTAATCTTTCAGTATGTGAAGTTGTTTACAATGCCAGACAGGGTGATGACGGTTTCAAAACGATGAAAGAGTAGGGATTATATAAATATCTTTAAGGTGTTGACTCCAGTTTCTACGCATTCTTGGTCTAATAATCCAGAACTTTTCCAACATTGAAATGGATAATAATTCTATCACTGGTATCCGACACAGGAAGTGATAATACTAACAATGGTGGCTACTTGTATAGCGCGCAGTTTAACCTTATTGGTGCTCATGGCGCTGAAAGCTTTACACTCACTATTAACCGGCTTTAGCTGGCTACCAATACGGCGCTATGCATCATACGGAATTTCTTGCTGCAGTCCCCATTTACCTCACCTGGGTCGAGTGCAACACTATGTAGCAATATTTCTTGCTAAAGGAAATTAACGCCATTAATGGGATTCGAACCTACGACCCTCTGGTTGAAAGGCGAGAGTCAAAACCACTACACCATGACGTTTTCAAGTACATGGAATTTCTTTGGAATCGTCGTAATACCCGTGGCGGAGACAGGTGCCTTAAGGCTCCAGCACACCAAACACGGCACGGCATAACGGCACGGTAGTTACGCAATATCTTGTTTGTTATTGGTCAGCGCGCTCCTCCGCGCAAAGGATGTTAAACAATCGGCCAATCACAGGGCTAGGGAAGCCACCGCGTAAAAACAGTGCCGTTTTAATATGCCGTGCCGTGTTTGGTGTGCCCGGGTCTTTAACCTAGCTGGGGGATGCTAGAGGGTGGACCATGATTGCTGTCCCTATAGACACAGAGTCAGGCTCCATCATCCTAACCCTGACCTTCCTCACACAAGCACGCCAACATCAAACAAAGTCCAATAAAAGTTACAAAATAAATGCACAGTCTCATTTTGTTTTGTTTTGATGTACATGCGAGTGAGCGTAGAAAACTAGCACGTGTTTGCATTTTATCGCATTTTCTTGGATATTTTACCTTACTTGTGCCGATATATTTACCAGCCTCGTTTTTTTTTGCAGGCCCCTGATATTATATTTGATATTAAGCATTACTAACTTATGTGTAATTGCAAATAAGTCAATGTTACTATTCTGTTGCCAAATTATCATAACTTCATGTTCAACTTGTGAAAATGTTATTGAAATGAAAAAATAAATCAAATCACAAATCACAAATGTTTTTAAGAGTAATTCAGAAATGTTATTTCAGTCATTGTCATAAATGTGCGCAGCCCTCTTCTTCTAAGGAAAGATGATATAATTGTGATTTTTTTTCTGAAGGAGCAGATGTGATTTTAAAACTAATAAACATGGGTGGTACAGATTCTTTTCTTTCTGTTGCGATCGATTATCTTCTGTTCCCCTATTAAGGGATTTCTGATTCAATTTCCAAAACTATAATAGATGAAAAAGAGAAGTATTTATTGTAATCCAATATACCTGAACATCCCCAGGCTTTCAGCTGCGTGAGGATTGGAGATGGGTGTTGTTTAACTCTTTTGCCCCTCCATGGTAGTTTTTTTTTTAACAATTCTTCTTCTCTTTTTCTTGAAAGCGACGAACCGTCGAAGAAACGGAACACGAAAGTAATGGGGTCTTCACATAAAAATATTTGATTCTGTTACGGTTGGTTTCGGTTCATGACGATTATGGGGCAATAATCTTGACCTTTTCGGAGAGACGTGCTACCGTAGTACGGCCGCACTTGACCGTATCAGGACCGTTTCGGTTAGTTACGGTTTATGATGGCGGGTGTTCTTTGACTCTTTTGCCCCTCCATGTTAGTTTTGTCCCAAAATTGTCTTCTCGTTTTGTTGAAAGCGAAGAACCGTCGAAGAAACGAAACACGAAAGTAATGGGGTCTTCACATAAAAATATTTGATTCTGTTACGGTTATTTTCGGTTCATGACGAATATGGGGCAATCTTGACCGTTTCGGAGAGACATGCTACCGTAGTACGGCCGCACTTGACCGTATCAGGACTTTTACGGTTAGTTACGGTTTATGGTGGTGGGTGATGTTTGACTCCTTTTCCCCTCCATGTTATTGTTTTTTGTCACAATTTTTTCTTCTCTTTTTGTCCAAAGCGACGTGCCGTCGAAGAAAAGGAACACGAAAATAATGGTGTCTTTATACGAGCATACTGACTAAAAAAAAGGTTACGGTTAGTTACGGTTCATGATGATTGTGGGGCAATCTTGACCGTTCCGGATAGACATGCTACCGTAATAAAGCCGTATTTGATCGTACAAGTTCAGTTACGGCTAGTTACGGTTCATGACGATGATGGGGGCCATCTTGATCATTCTGGAGAGGCATTTGACCGTATAAAAGGACCGTTAGGATTGGTTACAGTTTGTGACGAGTATTAAACAATGTTGACATATCCACCGTAATAGGGCCGTATTTGATCGTACAAGAATAGGACAATATCTCCGCCACCCCGCCCCCTCGATTTACCACTCCTGGATCCGCCCCTTTAAGTTTGGCCAAAGCTTTCGCGTAATAGCATCTTAAAGAGACAGACAGAGATGGACCTAAGCATGCAAGCTCACAAATATTAAATATAAACAAAATGATTATTTACTGTAAATTCTTATTATTATTACACAATCTTCATGGGATTTAATGCATAAATGAAGACTTAGTTTCATTGTAGTTTACATCGGTTTCCATGCAGATAAGAAGCTTATATTTAACAATTCCCTAGACATGCTAATAAATAGAATGTCAAATCGCCTAAAGATACTGAAGAAAAGAGTGTATATTTCCCCCCTGGTGGCCTTTTAATTAATTCAGTGAAACTATATTTCAGTACCTGGAAAGAGGGATTAACATTTTGAATGAACTATTGCTCGCTATCATATTATATTCGCATTTGATCTTACACATTGACTAAACTAACTATCTCGAAATGATCTCCAATTCTTTAGGCCAATCGCAAGTTCATAGCCAATTCTGTTCAGCGTTCGTTGAATTTGAAATGCGCTCCCTAAATGCAAAATGCGTAATGAAGACATTTGTCAGGTTATCGGCATATGCACGTATTAGCGTTAGATAAGTGTCTTTCCTTTGAATTTCTTCTTCCACGGAGCATCTTTCAAATTCCATGAACACTTGGCAAACATTGGCTATAAAAGCAAAAGTGATGGGCCTATACGGCAAGATTTTTTAGTCCAATTCATATCGGCTTAGTACAAAATACAATCGAAATTTGGATGCGATTAAACATTTCAGAAGCTTGCTAATCAAGTGATTATTTACAACTTTTAACACTGGGGAGTAATGACAAGAGTTATAGTATTAAGGTGTTTTTCAGCACAAAATGTAGGATAAATGGGTAAATAAATTCCCGTGATTTTCTTTCCAGTAAAGCAGCAATCAGTCTTCGTATCGGATTTCTTTGCCCACGAGCAAAAACCGGGATCAGATACTGCACCAACAAAATTTGCATTGAGTAAAGTTACCACAAACCTACTTGGTCGAAATGTTACCAAAGCATTCGATACCGCGAAAAGAATGATAATAGAGCGATGAATCTATGGCAGGCTCACATATAAAAGTCATAGGCACTTACGTATAAACAACGCGTATATTTGTTTTTATAAAAGCGCGACAGGCATTGGCTAACGTGTGTGGCTCAGTGGTAAAGTGTCTGTCCCATGAACGGAAGGTCGTGGGTTCGATCACGGCCGAGTCATACCAACAACTTATAAAATGGCACAATCTGCCTTTTTACAAGGCGCTGGGCATTTAAGAATGGCAAAGGGTAATGATAACTTTATCTTCTGCAGGGCTCCTTGAACAACAGCTTACCGCTGAAAGTGGCTACCCTGGGTAAATAACAGGTATTGTTATTATTATATTGAATTTGTTTGGCCTGCGTTTGGCGTTCATGCATGTCACGTAAGCTTAGTGCCTCCTAAGAAAACAGCGCATTACATGTTTTTCTATACGCTAAAGATACACGCAAACGATATGGATAACTTTGAAAAAGCACCAAATCCTCTGTTACCTTTGACTTTTTTTTATTAATATCATTTTTATCTATTCGGCAAATTAAAAACAAAACAATTACAGTATAGAGTAAAAGATACAGCATACAATAATTAGGCAAAAGAATAAATAATTAAATTGCACAGTAATTGATTGATACCACACATTTAAGAACGAAGGTGCAACTTTGCACATTTAAAGGTGCAACAAATGCAACTTCCAGAGCCCGTTTGATGTTCAGAAAAAGTATAAGTGTGCATTCTGCGGAGTATCAGATGATTCGAACCTTAGATGATGTTGGATTGTTTGGTTCATGTTCCAGCTTATCCAATCATGCCAAGCTATCATGGATCTGTGGATAAACGACTTTTAAAGCTATCAAATAATGACTCTATAACATAACATAGTGTTGCTTTAGGCTATTATGAGGTACAATATAGCACCTTTCTAGGAAGTGTGCACCCAATATATACCTTTCTTGCTGAGCGTATATATCAAAATGATTCAATATTGCACATTTTCAAAAAGATTTGTATACCATTCTGTGCATCCTTTTTCTTCATTTGTACAAATCACTCTGGTGATATAATGACAAAACCAGAAACTGCATTTAACATTATTATGCAAAAAAGGCGAACTTTTCACCATTTAGAATGTACTAGAAGCACCTTTTTTATGAATTAGAAGGTAAAGTAAAAGATAACTGTTGGAAAGGAATATCCATGTTTGTTTTGTCTTATATAGTTCGACTTCGGGCAATAATCGCTTTAAGATTGATGAAGATGAACAACCCCTAACGAGAAATAATTTCTCTTTAATCACTGAAAAGAGAAATCAATGCCTCAATCAGTGATCACCATGATCACGGTGTTCTTATATCCCAGAGGGATAAGCAGATAATTTTTTGATAACAACACCGCCTGATTTCTTAGAAATGCCCGCAGACGTGAAAATATAATCCCATTTGCCGTTAGGGAAATACGACAAAGTGAAATAAATGGAAATAGAGGCAATGGCGTAGATTGACGAGCCACTAAACGTCATGCACGCAAAGTCGTTAAAATTGATATTATGCGCGCTTAATTCCCAGATAATTCAAGATTCGGTATGTTAAAACACATCGGAGAAGCAGGAAATTAGCACTTCAATTTGTTAACATGTTATCATAATTATTTTATTAAAGGCCGACTCACATTTTTGCGTTTTTAGCCTGCGTCAGCCCAGCCTTTTCGGAAATTAAAAAGCACTCCTGGATGCACAGCATACGCGGATCAGACGATGGACTGACGTTCTGCTTGCGCTCAACGACCGTACGTACGCCGAGCGTTAGCCCATCGTATGACCTGTGTCTGTGTGTGTACAGGGAGTGTTTTTTTTTATTTCAAAATACGCTGGGCTGACGCTGGTTAAATATGCATAGGATTTTTTTGCAAACAGTAACTATATTTTGATTTACAAATAACCCGTTGAAATATTGAGTGCTTTGTTGGATTATGAAAATTGGGTCATCGACAAAGTAACCATAATAATAATAACCATAACCTAATATGCGGCTAATATTTTGACAACACTGAATGAGAAAAAGAATTGAAGAAAGGTGAAGAAAAATCATGTGAATATTTTTATATTTGTATATTCTTATGTTATGAGGCTGGTTGGTCTTGGTAACAAATTACTCTTACACTCGTCTATTGTTGGCTAATTAACTCGACTATTGGAATTTATTAACGGTTCCGCTGGATCGTCCATTTTGAAACTTCTTAACAACTCGCCCAAAACTCTGTTTGGTTTATAACAAATTCGTCCTTCGTCACATCTTATATCTGGAAATCATTCTATATTCCAATACCGTTTTATGTCGATTAACTTGTCCATGTTTAAAAACATGAATTTAGCTAATGCAGTTGACGATGTTTTGTGACATAAACACATTTACGCAGTCCAATGAACTCAACGAAGATAGAAGTCAAAGTGAAGCATAAGTATTAATATCAATTCATCATCAAAGGCTGACTCACACCTTTGCGTCTTTAGCTGACGTCTGCCCGCCATTTATGACGCTCCATGATAATTACGGAGTAGAGACGCTTGACTGACGTGGAAGACGTTCGTCTAACGCACGACATACGCATTAGCGTGAAGTAAGCGTTGTCCTCCGTATTTCTGCGTTGACAGAGCACCGTGAACGCTGGAGTGACGTTGGTTATAAAAGCGTCTTTCATCCCTATCCCTGTGTTGAAAGAGCGCAGTGAACGCTGGAGAGACGTTGGTTATAAAAGCGGCGTTCTTCCCTATTCCTGTGTTGACGGAATGCCGTGAACGCTGGAGAAACGTTGGTTATAAACACAAATGTGTGAGTCAGCCTTAAGATGTTAAAAGCAAATTGAAATACTAGTAACAATATTGATTCATCATGCTGAAAATGTTCGCAAGTATGTCAGGACCACACAATTAAGAACTAAATCAAAATGTTTTAAAAAGGAAATCAGTAAGAACATCGCCTGCATCACTTGAAGGTAAATAACATAATCCAGGATGACATCGTCGTCACATCATTCTGCTCAGGCTTCTGAGTACAATTTATGTGATCATTTTCCACTTTTCTCTTATTATAAATGTAAATCACAGATCACTTGCTGCAGGCTAAATCCATATACTATGAATCAAATATGACAACGATATTGTACCAATCAATTATTCTCTCCATCATCTTGGCACTCGGGTTTACTGAGATTTTAACGTACTATCATCAATTACAATCTGATGCTTGTTAAGGCAATACTATGCCTAGAGCATTGTAATTGTAGAATTACCCAAAAAAATTGTTTATTTACTATCTGCTTTCTTGTTTATCTTAAAACGCTAAAGTTGTATGACAAAAATCTTAAATTTGATAAGGACTATCGGTGATGGGCCTACGAAGGCTCATACCGTAGCTCGACATCACTTGATCAGTTGTCATTTTTTTTTTTCATTTCTAGAAGCTAAAACGAAAATAGCAAAATAAAAATTTAGACCATCTACAAAATGGTTTGATATTGATTAGTTTCAATAGCTGAAATACATGAAAATGACAATTAGCGAATGTATGAAGTGCTTATTGCAGGTTCATTCGCTCCTTATCTTAATACACAAGTAGTTTGTTACTAGTATTTCATCAGTAACCACCTAGTAGCATAATCCCTACGGGGAGCTTCGGCAAATAGACTGCAATCGTTTCGTTTTCCCAAAGCGACTAACTTTTTTTAGGGTTGACATATTTTTGCTCTTTTTGAATAGCAAATTTTAATCTTATTCCACTATTATTTCATACGTTTCTAGTTTCAAAGACAAGAAAAAAACTACCACATATATTTTCACATGTTTTGAGGACTAGGGGGTGTTGCTCAAAATCAACTGCAAATCAACTGCAACTTTGCCAAATGTAACGCGCATTTTCATTGGCGCAGGGTATGCGCATTAGACAAAAGGCGCATGAAATAAAGATTTTGATTGGCGCGTTCCAATCAACTGCAACTTGCGATCAATCGCAACTTTTGAGCAACACCCCCTAAGTAATTTTAGATATTGCCTTTAATACCAACTTTTACGATTGCACATCTAAAAATCAATGCAAATGATACGTGCTCTTTCTGTCTAGAATTATGTAGGTGTGTAGATTACTAACGTCCCTGTGTTAAGCTGAAATCTATTAATATTCAAATCCTCTGCTTACGATCGTGTTGAATTCTTTGTGCAAAAGAGGGGCGGATCCAGGATTTAAAAAAAGGGGGGGGGGGAGTCGTGGCACGTGTGTCGATTTTTTTTCCGGAAAAAAAATGAAAATTAAATATTCTTAAATCCTGGCATCTAAGACCATATTTCCAAGGAAAAAAAAAGAATATAAAGTGAGTGATATACCGCCTAATTCACTCTCGTTTTCCCCTTTTCCTTTCATTTTTTTTTGCCGAACAGTAAGGGGCGTGCGCCGGGATGCCCCCTGGATCCGCTACTGCAAAAGATAATCCGTATGGTCACCCACTTTCCCAGGTAAAGATTTTTTACCTCGGCAAAAAACGGAAATCACCGGTTTATCATAAGAACTGAGTCAAAGTGCGTCCACATAAAGGGAAAATACCACAAAAGCCTTCCTCGCATAATGTCTTGTTAAATACAGCAGCCGACTTCTTAGTCTATTGGATGCTCGTAATTAATATATATATAGTTCATTAAGAAAACTAACAAGACGAGTCTTTTTTTTTTATGAAAAGACGGTTACATATTTTTGTATTTATAATACGATATGTAACTGAACCTAATGTTACAAAGTTGTGGTTCGTAATTTGTAAAAAATAGGGGGAAAAAGAAAGAGAAGAAAAGAAAAAAATGAAAAAAGATAATAATGAAATAATAATAAGTGAATAAATAGGTAATGATGATATTATTTTTTAATAAATCAAGGACATATCACATCCTGGAGAACTTTCTGTTCATTGAATATCAACATATCACACACCCCTCATGAGTTCTACTCCTTAAAGACCCACCCCCTCCCCATTTAATTTGAACTAGTCTGTGAATAGGCAAGGCGGCTATGAATATTAGTAAGCAAATAATTAACGTTGATCAATGGGATGGGAGAATGTATAGCTTTTAATTCGGTCTGGGTTCCGTTGCTTAAAGCATTTTGCCTTAAAAGCTGTGACAAAAGTTTTCCCTAAATAAAAGTGTTTTTTTAGCAGAAATACTTTTTGCAAGAGTTCAATGTCTTGCAAACTTATTTATGGCAAAAAGTTCTATGATATAAATAATGAGTAAGAAAAGCTTAAAATGCAATCAGTGATGGCTAAAGTCTTTTGGAGCTGCAACATTTTTTTTCAATTTTCTTTTTTGATCAAGAAGATTGGTTAAACGGTACTCCTGTGTACAAAGAGACCTGTGACAGAGTTATGAATCATTGAGTTTAGATATACGAGTATACACAACATATTTATTTTGTTTCGATGTAATTTGATTATCGTCCATGATTCTTCCTCTGATTCTTTTCTTATTTGCTTTTTTTGTCTCGTAAAATCAACGATTATAACAATGTATGAACAGAGTTATATGATTGATGAATTCATGGATATTGATAATACGACTTCATGCATATTCCGTTAGGCTAATTCGTGTTATAAAATGGTCAACAATGCCCAAAGCATAATTTACAATAAATTCACTGGCATAAAGCAGACTGGATTTGTTTTCATATAGACAGCGCATATTTTATCAAGATTATGCTATCCATTTTCCACGAAGGTTGTAATTGAACAAGGACGGCGGATCAGAGATTACACGTAGAATCCATCAGGCAGTGTCATAGCGTCATAGATGTAGTTAACCCGTTAACTACTGGATTATGTAATTCCTGTAGACTTTGTGCAGGGTCAACCCGGCACCAGTAGTCATTGGGTTAACGATACGCCTTCTAAGAAGTCGTGCCTTCATGCATTATTGTAAACAGAGCAAACAGTGAAGGTCTTTTTGTGTGGGTAGCATATTCCTCTTCTATGGAGAAGCGCAGAGCTGTTAAATTATTCATTATTTATTTGGCATTTGCAACAAATAGGAAATAGAATATTCAAATTACAAATATAATTACAAACAAAGCAAAAAAGTTAGAAACTAAATTTAGCAATTATTTGAATCCCTCGTGTCCTAAAACGATATAGGATTTTTTGAAGGAGAAAGCAAAGGTTAAATGATAAATGTCGATTTAAAGAAAATCAATGTCAATTTTACTGGGCATCAAAATTAGAATAGCCTGACTCGCACCGTTTCGTTTTAGCAGACATCCGCCCAGCGCTCGGGACGCTGAATGACCGCATAAATACGGAGGGACTATGCTTACCCGACGCTAACCCGTATATACGGCTAGCGCTGGGCGAACGATCAACTCAGGTCAACCGTCTTTAATCCGTATTCCTGCGTGCACGTAGCTATTGATAGGTGTGTTACTCTACTTTCTGTTCATTGTGTTTATTAACACATTGAGTTGACGTCCATGGCATTTGCATCTTTGAATACTTTTACCTGACATACGCATGCATTATGTTTATGTACTTTTGGGGGCTCAATGGGAGACTAAAGGGGTGTTGTTCAAAATCAACTGCAAATCAACTACAACTTTTCAAAATATAACGCCCATGTTCATTTGCGCGCGGTATGCGGATTTAACAACACGCGCATGAAACAACGATTTTCATTGGCACGTTCCGATCAATTGCAACTTTTGAACAAAACCCCCTAACTTATGTTGAATGGGTCATCGCGGATCAAGGAATAAATAGATGAATAGATAAATAGATAAATACGTACATATACTTATGAACGATGGCCAGATGTTGGTCATGAGCGTTATAACATAAACCCCCGATTAAAACGAATGCGAACGTATATTGTGTTTCTACTCATCGGGTACCAATTCAAAAATATAACCTTGACTTAAAAAAAAAATAAACACATATTCTCAAAATTATGTGATAATTCATTTCTTTCGCATCGTATGATTGAATTCATGTTAGAAGCTATACATTCCTGATTGCAAAACAACCTGTTGTGACAGAAAACAACAATGAGTTGACGTAATTGAGCAATTCATTGCCAGATCCTTTCCCTCAGGCACTCTTCAAATTGCCATGCTTTATCAATATTATTTTGAACCAGAGAATAAAAAAACATGTTTTTTATATTTTGCAGTTTGCTTCAATCAAAAATGCAATTGTCTGAGAAGTGTCTTGTCGTCAAAGCGGCTATGCGCACGGAATCCAAAAG
>BQKZ01002240.1:80853-93662 GCA_036244855.1 Temnopleurus reevesii | reverse complement strand
AAAAAAAAAAAAAAAAATAATAATAAGCATGATCAAATACAAGATAATTGGGGTTTGTCTGTGACATTGGTAGCTCCAGAATCCGTGAAGGTTTTAAAAAAAAACTCTGAGGCGGGCTAGTTCAACCACTTTGTTCCAATGATAATCACACCAACAGTTTAGCATTACAAAGCTGATCAAGAAAGAATGACAACCATTCCAGACGTCACTTTTGATAGGCTCATGGGCAAAAGAAAATCACGATGGGATTGGTAAACGACTGCTTAGTCAATTATAATTATAATAAAGATCAGGCGTTTTATCAAATTGACGAATTACTATGAGCGAAAACGCTTGAAAACGACTGTTATTTCTACAAGTCTACCCGGAATTACGTAATACTCCCTGGAAGCGACGATGCGTGATTGGACAACCGTGACTAGACCACGTGACATCTGGCGCCTATTCGAAATGTAACTGCACACTCTGTGTCGTCTCAACTGCACATACACACTCTGTACAGTTGCTGTACTTTGTTTCTTCGTTTCGGAGGTTTCTCCATTGCTTTTGAGACCAATTCCCATGGCTACCTCAGAAAGTGAGTATCATTATATTGATTATACAAAATACAGTGTATGCCCTAATTTCACTCACACAGCAAATTGTGTACAAAGTATATGGAGATGAATGAAGTCCCGGGTCGCTGACTTATTAAATCAAAGTCTATTGAGAGGTTTACTATTTCACCAGAGTGCCAAAATGTTACGCCTGTGTGAAAAGAGTGGGCTGCTTAATTTTAACTCTTGGGACTTGTAGGGGGAATGGCCGTGCCACATGCCGTGAAAGAGACGTTGATGTGTAAAACAGAACATACATTTTTATAATTTCGTTCATATCAATTACTTCTCTTCCAGTCTGCCAGCAAAGATTCGATGCTTTGGAGATCGGACCAGTGATTACTGTGAGGCCGGTGACACCCATCATTGCCCATAGAAGACGCCTGTGTGCCAAGGAGCCCTACTTTGTATCCAAGACGCCTTGACGGTAAGTTCTCTCTGTACTGGTATATGTATTAACAAAAAAAAACTAACACCAGTCCTCTCTATCTCTCTCATTCTCTATCTCTCCCTCTCTCTCTCTCTATCTCTCTCTCTCTGTCTGTCTGTCTCTCTCTATCTATCTCCCCTACCCCTATCCCTCTTGTATTCTACCTCCGCTAAAATAGGATATCCTCTGGCGATATCTCCCTCGTCACACGAGCAATCATTGTCATTTTCATCATGGCCATTTTTTCAAAAACATAACCTAATACGAGCACAATTTGAAGTGGAAAGTGCATACGTGGACAAAGGAAACAACTTCATTAAACATTCATACAAACAAAATAGATTTCTAATCTTCCCTCTTATTATGCTGGAAAATGTCAAATACACGTCGCACAATGAATAAGGAAGTTAATTTTGTGTTAATCTATCTATTCTGAAGGTTTGAATAAACTTGCTTAATTTATCCAAAATCCTTTATCCATTCTGCTCACAGTGAATTGTATTAGTCTTGGATAATGGTTTTTCTTCATATCTGAAAATTCGTCTCATAATGGGTAATAAAGAGCTCGGTCTAGGAATCGTCATACTCTCTGCAATGATTGCAGAATTGATGTAGTTGTTTAATGTTCAAACGAAAAAGAACACACAAAATGTTGCTTACTTTTTTTGAAAAAGCGGAAAATAGTTTTTGTTTGTTTTGTACAAATTAAATGGAGTTTGGTGTGGCCATCACAGAATATGCGAGAATTGCCAACTCGAGGATACCCATCAGAGGTGGAAATAAAAACTTGGAAAATTCAACACTTATGAACAATTTGTCAGATTTTGCGAAATTTTAAATGTTGATCTCCATTTGTATTAATTCACTGACCTCTGTCAATATTGCATTAATGTCTGGGGGAAATTCCACTTAAATTGTGTATTATTCTTGCCAAAAACCTAGGAACGATAAGACAGACTTATGATACTAGGAATCCTTGAAGGGCAGCTCTATGGCCTGGCCTCAGATATTGATTGCTGTGCAGCTCATTTGGACGGAAGAAAGATCGGGTGGGCGAAAGTCATATCCTTGATCTAAAGATTTGAATGATTTCGTTAAATATTTGGGTGCTTGTGACTAAAATGTGTTTCTTTCAATTCAACAGTCAGCAAGTTGCACTGGGAAAAACATCTACAGGATTGCCATGCTTTGCCTGAAAGACGCCGAAGAGATGTGAAGCGGAAAAGAAGGGCGGATGAGCTCAGATGACATCAAGACTCGACGAAGGGCCACCTCGTCTTGGAGCCGCTGATCAGTTCCAGCAAGGAGCTTCAGGGAGCAAGAGACCAACGTCGCCAACATCGCCAACCGGGATTGCCGAACAACATCGGAGTAAACCTACCGACGCAACAGGACGGAGCCATGCAAGTAAATGATGTATAGGGCCACTTTTTTATGAGGTACAAATTCATGTTATATTGAGCTCAATGCAACATTAGCTCACTTTTCAGGACCTGTAGGCAAGACACTTGGATTTCATTTATTGGTCTCTTACCGTTTTAACAAGTATGTTGTAAAATGTAAACAAAGAGAATATCTTTTTCATAATTTATATAAGTGGTACAGCCGACTGGATGTACTTTTGTAAGAAGTGATGAAATAAAGTATTTTTTGTCTAGCTAAACAGAATTCAAAATATGTGAAGGGTTCACTAATAAAAAGTACTCCCAGTTTTGCGCCTTTATTTATTAAAATGTAAGGGCCATGTGCTTAGACGTCGAGAACAAGCTGAACGAATTCAGCGTAGTCAAAATGTATGTATAACCATGTTCAGTAATTCAGTTAATTAGGAAACGAATATTTGTTCGAATGTCTCCTTCATACTGTATTTGTTTTGATGGGTTGACATGCATTTAAAATAAGTATAGTCCAATAGTTTATGAAATAAATTTTATAAGATGGTAAGGTATCATGCAAGATGCAGTAACTGACAATTAAGTGCACATGTGATGTGCGCATTATCTATTTCGCAAATCAGATGCGCATTCGTTTTTCTACCGTCCCCTAGCCTTCGTCCATCAATTCCGAAAACACTCTAACAGTGTCTAATGTCGGCATCTGTCCGAGATAAACGGGGATGTGTCCAATGACATATCCTCTGTTATTTGCGGTGCAGTGAAGGCTTTATAGAATGACCATTTATTGCAAACTTACACTCCGGAGATTACTCCAATTAGGTTAGCCAGTAAGAAGGCTATCCTACGGAAGCTTCTAAGTGCCATCGACTTGGAGACTTGTCGAGTTATTTTATCTCGACAAGTCGACTTAATATCCATATTTTGTCGACTTGTAAAGATATATATCTAACCATGTCGACTTACTAACGTTTATAAGTCGACATGGCGATATAATTTATCTTGCCAAGTCGACATCTAAAAAAATACAAGTCGTCATGGTGAGATAAGGTATCTTGCCAAGTCGACATCTAAAAAAATACAAGTCGTCATGGTGAGATAAGGTATCTTGCCAAGTCGACATCTAAAAACTTACAAGTCGTCATGGTGAGATAAGGTATCTTGCCAAGTCGACATCTAAAAACTTACAAGTCGTCATGGTGAGATAAGGTATTTTGCCAAGTCGACATCTAAATCTTACAAATCGTCATGTTTACATAACGTATGTCGCTCTCTAATTTGTGCGATTCGTTTTCGTCATTCTGTACATGTGGTATTGTTAATTCCTCTTGGCATCATTTTTTGTTTGCATGATTACAGTACTTGAAAAGTACAGGTACCAAATCACTCACACTCTCACTCTCAGACGCCATGATGCCTGTGTATTAAACTGTAGAGTCTGTTCGGTACAAAAATTGTATCCACGTGGTAGAGGCCAAAAAAAAAAGATCTCAACGTAATCTTTGTGAAGTCAACTTGGCAAGATATTCTTTCGCCATGACAACATATACTTTTGGGGAGGTCGACTTGACATGATAATTCATGTCGCCATGACGACATATTTTTGGGGTTAAGTCGACTTGGTAAGATAATTTATGTCGCCATGTCGACTTATAATTCTTGGATAGTCGACTTGGCAAGATAATATATCTCGCCATGACGACAAGTATTTTTGTTGAGTCGACTTGTCAAGATAATATATGTTGCCATGACGACATAATTTTTATGCCAAATCGACTTGGTAAGATGATCTATGTCGCCATGTCGACTTATAATTTTTGGGAAGTCGACATGGCAAGATAATATATCTCGCCATGACGACATGTAAACGTTATTAAGTCGACATTGTTAGATAAATATCTTTACAAGTCGACAAAATATGGATATTAAGTCGACTTGTCGAGATAAAATATCTCGACAAGTCTCCAAGTCGATGGCACTTAGAAGCTTCCGTACTATCCAGTGGTATATGTTTGTTTAGTTAACGAGAACATTTTCTATCTCCTAGACTAGGGAACACACACAACCTCTGGATGAGCCCTTCCAAAGCATCCACCGTTCGTTGCTACCCGGTAGATCCTTGGGGAAACAACTGTACGATCCTAACATGTTACGATTAGTTAGATAGGAACAACCCCAAGCGTATATCCATGAAGTCACTGAAGATCAGAGCGGCTCACTGACAAGATGGTCAAGAGTTCTTTGAGGTTGTAAACTTTTACAGGTTAACACGCGGATAAGAATATCGATGCCAACACTTGTTTGGGACATTCTGGTGACCCATTCGTTCCTAAATGTTGGGAAGGTGCACATTGACACTTTCATCTACAATTCAAGGATACACTGGCTACACACACAGAGAATTTCCTGGTACAGAGGGTCAACTGGAGTTGCAAAGTTCGGGTTTTTTTCCTGTCTTAAATGGGAACCAAGTCTTGGAATAATTATGCTGTCAGTAGATTGAGTAGGAAGGGAGATGGACAACTGAGAAATTGAACGAAATCGGATGATCCGATGAAATGTTCAAAGTCTTAATCATGACACTTTCTGCTGATGGGGAAATTTAGATCGGTAGTCCTATATTCATTCTGTATACTAAATTTCAAATTTTCTTCTTCTTTAAGTCAGCAAAATTTGAACAAATTTTTCGCTTGAGTGCAGCATGCCTTCATGAACTGTGCATGTACTTTTAATAAACATTTTGAGCCCCTATTAATCCATTTTTGAGAATTTTATATACAAAAGTGAATGAATAATCGAAGATCGTCCGTCATAGATTATGACAAAGTTGCCAATATCAAAGATCCCCACTAGCCGCAGGGGTAATGTTTTTGTTGAAACTTTGAATACTCATAACTTTTAATCGGATTGTCAGATTTCTTCAAATTTCCAGTTTGTATATCCATTCTTTCCTCATTCACTAACTCAGAGCATGATAATTTCAGGAGTGGGTTCCACTTAAATAATGTTAAAGGGAAACCAACCCCTGGGATTATCGTGCTCTTATTGAATGAAGAAAAATCAGATGGACAAACTGTGAAAATTTGAGCGAAATCGGACAACCCGTTCAAAAGTTATGACTTTTCAAAGTCACAGGGATATGACGATCCCTGCCGCTCATGGGGATCCGTGCGATCGGCAAATTCGACGGAAACTGTGACGTCATGTCGGACAACTCCTCATTCCCTCTGTATACAAATTTTTACCTTTTCTCCTTTTTTCGGAAAATTCAACAAAATGACAATTTTTGTTTGGGGAATAGCATTTCTGTATTGATTCTGCATGTATTTTGAGAAGAATGGTATTGCAACCTTACTCTAAATTTTATATAAATCCATTTTTATAAATTCTATGTACAAAGTGAATGAGGAGTTGTCCGACATGACGTCACACATTCCATCGAATTTGCCGATCGCACAGATCCCCATCAGAGATGGGGATCGTCATATCTCAGTGACTTTGAAAATTCATAACTTTTGAACATGTTGAACGGGTTGTCCGATTTTGCCCAAATTTTCACAGTTTGTTCATTGAGAGCACGACAATTCCAAAGGCTGGTTCCCCTTTAATGATTTTTGAGCCTCCACGGGTTTCTTTGACGAGGTCAACAACGTCAAGATCGATTGTGCCAATTGATTCTGATGACATTGGCGAGTACAAATAATGAAAATATAAATAAATCTAGCACAAAACAGTGATTTCTATAATTGATGAATAATAACTAATCTAGTAATTGCTACGAGCGTTAGGAAGTTTCGCCACACAAATGGAGGTAGATGGTTGCGTGATGAAAAAAACCCTCTATGACCTAAGTAGATGAGGGCGCCTCACGAATTAAGCGCGAAATAGGTTTCATGATGATGAGTATGAGATAACCGTTATTGCATGCTTATTGTCATAAACTTACAATACTGTGGATTAAAACATTCCTTCAAGGAGGATGAAATAAGCACTTGTTTTTCTCTTCTTAAAATAAAAAACCTTGATGTTGGAGATCGGGTGATTTGACTGATGGCTTGCTGTGTAGACAAAGCGTACGGTATTCTTTCACTTGAGCGATCTTTTGGATTTGTGCGTTGGTCGGCTTTAGGGAACTGTGAATTGATGTCAGGTTGTCGGTTCTTTTCTGGTATTCGTCTAAGGCTAGTTCCTGGTTTTCGCCAACTTTCACTTCCCCGATCTTTGACACTTTCCACATTACCTTCTGGCATGTTTGGCAGAATTTTCTAGTTATGCTATATTGTCAATGATGTAGAAGCTAAGTAGGAAAAGCGCTTATCACATTTTTAAAAATTTCGTAGCGGTTCAGAATAATTCATACCAGCATTCTAAAAAAAATTGCAATCTGTCTATTTCCATTCTTGTATAGTGTTACTTCCCAGCGCTCATTGCAGGGTGTCCAATGAACATAAACTATGCTGATCGCCCGTTTGAGGTATTCCAAATGGGTGTCCTACTATAACCCGAAATATGCCGATAAATTTTCTTTTCGGTACTTTTCGGCACTATTCGGCACTTTTCAGCTTTTATTGTGACTGTAAAAGGGTAATAGTTCCCCATTGTCACCTATATTTTAATTTTTGCCGGGTATTGGGTTTGTTATTTCATGTCGAGTGATCCTGTCACTGATGACATTGTCAGAGAAGCCCCAGACATACCTGGATGTGTGTCATAAAGCTCAACTCTACGATCGACCGGTGACCCTTTCCTGCACTCAATAACTCCTGGGAGGTGTTTCACCAAGATAAGAAAGACTTTACGCACGACTTTACGTTCGACTGGTACCCTTTCTTGTGCGTAATAATTCATAATAGTGCGCACATTCAGCGCAAGAATTTATACCAGTCGAACGTAAAGTTGTGCGTAACTTTAAGAACGACTTGATGAAACACCTCCCCGGTCGTTCGTACAGTTTCGCTTACATCTATGTACAGCTTTACGAAACACAACTAAGGTGGCTTTTAAAACTGCAATGGGAGAAGGATCAAACTCTTGCTTCTCTGATGGCTATCTGTACCACCGGGGAGGTGCACATCCCCGGTCCCGGGAAATTCTCTCTGTGCAGCTTTTCCCGAACTCAGTGTGTTCTTGAATCGCAGATGAGATCTGTCAATATGCACTTTCCCGAAAGTTGGGAACGAACAGCTCACCGGGGTGTTTCGGAGAGTGTAAGCTTTGATATTCCCATCTGCGTGTTACCTGTAGAGTTTACTTCCTCAGCTCAAAGAACTCTTGACCATCTTGAAAATGAGCTACTCTGATCTTCAGTGATTTCATGAATACACGCTTGGGGTGTTTCTAGCTAACTACTCGTAATATGTTAGGGTCGTACAGTTGCTTCCACAAGGATCTACCGGCTAGCAACGAACGGGGATATTTTGGAAGGGTTCATCCAGAGGTTGTTTGTGTCCCCTGGCTTAGGGGTAGGAAATGTGCTAGTTAACTAAACAAGCATACACAGCTAGACATTCTTCTTACTGGCCAATTACATTGGGGTTATCTCCTGAGTGTAGGTTTGCAGGGAATGGTCATTCTATGATGCCTTCACTGTAATCAACAGAGAATGTCATTGGGCATATTCCTGTTTCTCTAGGATAGATGCCGACATAAGGGTATTTTCGGGATTGGTAGACGGATGCAAGTGGTCGGTAGACAACTAATGCGCATCTGATGTGCGCGACAAATGATGAGCACATCAGATGTGCACTCGCTTTCTACCATCAACAAGCCTTTGTCCACGGTCACCAATATCGAAAGCATGCTAGTGTTAGAAACTTCATCTGATATTCAGTGATGGATGCCACGAACAAAATTTCTCTGTAAATGTAGTTATTGTAAACATGAAACTATTGCGGCATATCCATCTTGTTAGAAGGAAACATGTATTTTGAAATCTATGTGTGTTAAATTTGTTAATTAACTATTGTTCTTGTTAAGATATAATGGTACAGAATTGCACCTTAAGACGTGATCCTAGTGTTACATGTTCTGCATCTGTATACTGGTGCAAATTTGTACTTTATTTCTTAATGTGTAGGTTTAATTTCTATTGAATATTTTACCTCTTCAATAAGTCAATATGATAGTTTTGTTTACCACTTCGTGAAATAATCAAAATAGTTTTCATTAATAATATGATTATCATTCATAAAATATTCACATTTCGTAAGAAAAATGTAATTCCGAGACGATCAACTTTCTCACACCTTGCTTTTGAGTTGGTTGTTACATAATCACAGAAATCAGCTTTGTTAATTTTTTATTTTGCTTTTAAATACAGAATAGTGACTTTCATTTGAATGGCTGTAGTTTTCTAAATTCGATTTGCAATGCGTCTGTACATCGTGTGCTGATAGGCCGGTTTACTAATAGATTCAAATTTATGCATGTTTCTTGCCAACGAATATAGTTACGTATTCCAATTTGCATGTACGCAAATTGTTGCTATGTCGAGCAAGCATCGGGCAAGCTTCCAGGTTTTTAATGTCTATGTACGCATGAAATTTACATCAATTAGTGAACACGCATATTGAACCCAATGTGCATACATAACCTTTTGCTATTTTGAGCAAGCTTCTGACAAGCTTTCCGGCTGTCAATATCAACCTTTGTGTGTGAAGAACACATAACATTGCATTGTTAACCTGCCTATTAATTTGAATGCATCTTATTCATGTCAGTGTATTCGTAATGAGGTAATTATTTAACTTCTCTTTAATTGGACTATGCCATATAATATTTATAATCCAACATAGTAAGTGTCTCTGTTATAGGCGTATTTGTACCTGAATTTGGATAACATGATCATGATTATGACAGGCCTCGACTTCACTAATGGTATGTCCATATGCATTATGATAGAATCTTGATCTCAACACGGATTGGTGTTTTGTGGACCTTAATTGGTTTGTTGAATTTACTGAGATTTGATCAAAAACAATTTTGCGTATATATGCCATCAAAAGTTTCATTTTCAAAGCTGTTCGGTTTAGATTTTTAATCTAACCAATGTCATTCAGTCTATAACCTTTTCTATTGGTAATTCGTTTATTATTGAATATGTATATTTTAGTATAACAAATTTGCTTAGATATGTTTCATTTTCATTGTCATCAGCTGTTCTATATGTACTTTGTTTGTTGCGCATTCTAATTGATTCTCAATTGATTTTATTTTCGTTTGTTATCCATAAATTATGGGTTATTCCATATGATATAAATCCGGAAATATTTTAAAAGGTGCCTCTATTTTTGGATAATTGGATTTGACTCTGTTAAGTATACAACACTGTTTGAAAATCTCTCTTCGGAAATACAGTATGCAAGATATGGTTTTACCAATTTTATGGTCTTTTCAATGACCAAATGGGCAAATATCCTGATATAATTCCGTTACCGACGGACATTCTTCAAACCTGGGAGCCATCCATGTGGAAAATGTAAATGTTTCTCTCTTCCCAGATGTTACATTACTTTGTATTTTATTTTAAGAGTTTTGCCGGTCTCTGAGAGCCTGTCATTGAGTTGTAACAGACAAAAATGTCGATCAAAATAATGTGGAATTGCCCTTATATGGGATTATGAATTTTTGAGCCACGGTGCATGATCACAATCAGTACGCACAATTACATTTAGTGGGAAATAGTATTTGATATGCAACTTATAAGTGATAATTTTTATAACAAGATCTATTTACTAGTCGTTAATGATAACACTTATGATAATAAACGATAATTATCTTTGAACATTTATTTTTCTTTGTCATAACAAAGGTATTGTAAATGTATCAAGTTTTGCCTCTATGGTATATTGCAATTTTCATTCAATCTTGATAATTTTCATAAGTGGTACTTCCGATAAGATATTTTATTGACCCTTTTAAAGGATATGTTAAACAATTACATTAATATCGAAAACAAAAATATAACCCACGATTCATTGGCATTTACTTTTGCCATATACGAATTCAATTTTTGAGCTATTTGAATGCATCATTATTACAAAATACCAAATTATTGTAATTACGAATTCACATTGTATTTCTCAATACTGGTATTGCTTTTCCCTTTGTGCTGAACAAATCTGCAGTGCAAATCAATATCATTTGCTTACCTGTTATCACTATAAGAAATAGGTACAATGGGATCACAATGGATCACTGGATCGTATCTATCGTTCTGAGCTATTATGATGATAACAGGTAGCAAAGAATTCTGACCTTTACTGTTGACTTGAACCACTGTTATTGTTCCTATACTTCACTTTTATTACCATTTATTTTATGATTTTGCCACATTATTTTCTCATACTGCTGGACCACGTCATTTCAACTATCGCTGTTAGCAAAATGGTCAAAGGACTGGGATAGAATAAACAGCTTCATATAAGTATTAACAATAACTCCATAATCACCAAAGACAGTCCAAGGTGCGACTCTTGTTCAATATTTTCCACATAATGAGAAGGATGGAAATCCCTTTTGTGTCCGTCTGCCTGCTAATGCTTGAATGGAGGTTGATTATTTTGTCCTAGGCCTTTGTCCCTTCTGCTCAATGTATACTGACTTCTACTTGCACTTCTCACAATATTTCATATCTAAATCCATTGCATCTTTGTCATTCTACAGCCCATTAAATAATGTCATTTATGGTCTACTTTATCATGTAGGCCTAACTCACTAAAATGATTACCTCATAATAATCCTATCCTGCTATAGTTTTAACTTCCGTTTCTTAATATTTTCATGCCCATCAAGCTGTTATGCTCTGTACTGCCGAGGAATACTATACATTTAGTTTTTTTTTCGACGTATAGAATACGGCACTCTATAGTGCCTCTACACTTCTAGTATATCTACACACCTAGTGTTACTGCACTCCTGGTGCTACTACACTCTTTGTGCTACTACACACCTATTGTTACTACACTCCTAGTGCTACTACACTCCTATAGTTACTACACACCTAGTGTTACTGTTACTACACTCCTAGTGCTACTACACTCATAGTACTACTACACACCTAGTGTTACTCCACTCCTTACTCCACTCCTAGTGTTACTCCACTCCTCGTGTTACTTCACTCTTAGTGTTACTACACACCTAGTGTTACTACACTCCTGGTGCTACTACACTATTTGTGCTACTACACACCTATTGTTACTACACTCCTAGTGCTACTACACTCCTATAGTTACTACACACCTAGTGTTACTGTTACTACACTCCTAGTGCTACTACACTCATAGTACTACTACACTCCTAGTGCTACTACACTCCTAGTGTTGCTCCACTCCTAGTGTTGCTCCACTCCTAGTGTTACTCCACTCCTAGTGTTACTCCACTCCTCGTGTTACTTCACTCTTAGTGTTACTACACTTCTTTAGCGCTACTATACGCTCCTAGTGCTACTACACTCCTGGTGTTATTACACTCCTAGTGTGACTACACTCCTAGTGTTATTCAAATCCTTGTGCTACTCCACTCCTAGTGCTACTACATCCCTAGTGTCACTCCTAGTGTTACTACACTCCTAGTGCTACTAGACCATTAGTGTTACTACGCTCTATAGTACTGCTACACTATATGGTTGCTACAATCCTTGTGTTACTATAATCTCCCGAGACAGACGGATGCCAATGATATTCAAATATACTACACTTCCGTACCCGTTCATTGTTACTACTACCAAGTGCTACAACATTACGAGTGTTATTACACTCATAGTTATATGACACCAATAAATAACACTTATAATCCGAGTATATACACTCCTGGTTCTGGATATAACTTGTTTCTCCTTCATAGTATTCTTTATGTCTAATGCCATGACACCAACATTTTATTAAAACATTACCACCACCATCCACTTTGAATTTACTTTACATATTTACCTCTGGCAAACTTACTATTCTTTATAACTTTATTACGGCTGATTTTTTTTCATGTTATTACTTATTACTAATTTGATATGTATGATAGCATAATTCTCTTGGTGTTTTTTGCATTATATTTGCTATTCAAAATCTGAAGTAATTGATGTATCAGTGATAAATTTTGTACTGTGGAATTTTTTTCTCACATTCACTCCCTTTCATGTTTAATTTATTGTGATTTGATTTAATTTAATCGATTTGTATTATTTATGTTTACTTTTTGTGTGTATTTGTATGTGTGAACTTTTGCTTTTATTTGATTTATTTTTTGTATGGAAAGACATTTTATTAAGCGCTATTATGTATACTTAATTATGGTAATGAATTAAATCATACTCAATGATAGTTGTTGTTGTCATTTGTTGGTTGTACCGTGAATTTTATTGTCGCCTTTTTTTTTTGCTCCCTCTTGAACCCC
>BQKZ01002240.1:54779-65242 GCA_036244855.1 Temnopleurus reevesii | reverse complement strand
GGGGGGGGGGGGGGGGTGGCTGTGCGCATCATGGGGTCTTCACCAGCCAAGCTCGTACTTGATATCCTCCTTATTTTTTACATTTGAGGAAGTGTCCAGTTTGTCAGTTTTACTTAAATTGTCATAGCTCCCAACTATCTTTATGTGAATGATGACCAAATAGCCAAAGAATTGTTTTTAAATTACAGTAAAAATTATTACTTTTTAAATCAGTATATCCATGTTTGTGGCTTTATGCATATAAAGATCAGTCAACCCATTTACTGCTCTTGAAACTACATTAAATTCTCTCACATTGTATTTTGATAACAATGATCAATTCAGAGATCATATATGATGAATTGTATTTCTATAAACCTTTTATCTTTACGTTGCAGAAAACTGGATAGCACTTCAGATGCCGCTCGCAGTGATAGTGACATGGATTTGGATCCAATGCCCAGACGTAAACAAACAGTATTCAGACCTACGCGATTTGGAATTACAACAGCCACATCTAGGAATCCCATCGTGAGCTCTTTCAGTTCATCGAAGAAAGCCCAGGTACGTGGAACTAAATTATTGATTTACCCCCAGAGATGCCAACAGTTCTGCAATATGCAGAAGGTGTATTTCCATTACAAGAGAATGGCTGAGAGCATGGTTATTGTTGTCATGTTTACTCTCACTTTCATTCGGCTGTTGCATTATGAACATTTTGATTCTGACTTCAAGTATTTTACTCGTGAAATGCAACTGTTCTGCAATATGTATTCAATGTGTAATTACATATTAATTCAAGGTTTTCAAGAATGGCTGAGAGCATGGTTACTCTTGTCCCAATTTCTCTCAATTTTATTAGGCTGTTGCATTATTCACATATCATTTCTGACCTCATGTATATTCCGGATTGGATGTAATCTCTGATAACCCATACTTAAGACCCTCAAGACATGTGTCTGTTTAACGTAATTATATTTATAGTAGTTTTACTATAGGCTACTAAAGATTCCTTGTTCCTGAGGTAGATCACTCTATGCTTTATGGAACCTGCTAAGGGATAAATCTTGCAATATCATACAAAAAATTTGAGGAAATAAATTCAAAGCCTCATCAAAAGAGTTTTCCTTCTTTTTCAACAAATCATTCCTCCTTTTCTGCTATACAAGTTTAGAGGTCTGTGTGTATGAAAAATAAACAAAAAGTAAAAGGAAATATGTTATAAGCAGATTTATATAGATTATGTTAATTTTTGTTAGACAGATGTATTGTTTTTTCTTCAAGGGACTCTTAATTTGGGCCTGTAAGGAGATAATTAAAAGATTTTATAAACCCGAGAGGACTATTCAAATAGAATACTGAAAATCAATCCATATCTTCATTCTGTGCAGACCACATTGAAGAGAAGAAAGGATACATCATCGGTAGAGTTTGAAGAGGAGGACGGTGTATCACCTATCAAGAAGACGGTCCCACCATCCACCACATACCAATCCCTATCACCCAAGAGCCCCTCCAGGATGGCCCAGCCATCTACCCCTCGGACCACCCCAGGACCTATGGCCCAGAGGTCTGGAGGCAGAGGTCTCCTCCTTCAGAAGAACGTTGAAGGGATGTCTGAATCACCCAGTAAAGAAGCAGGAGAGACGTCTCAGAAGTCTAGTCTGAAAGGGAAATTATTCACTCCAAAGAGAACCTCATTTGCACCAGTAAGTCGTAGATATGTTTTTATCATCTGCTTGATCTTCTTATTTCTATTGCAATGCATTATAGAAATTGTGCTGATGAATTTTAGGCTTTCATTGGATAGGTACGCTGCTCAAAGACAAGTGAAAGATTGAAACTATGTTTTCTTGCTTTTACAGTTTTTCTACACCGTTTACATCACAGTGTTGTAATCAAATCAAACTAAGACAAAGGCCATGGCATAAAATATAAAGCAACATTGCTTTAAAAAGATAATTGAGAAGAAGGTTCACCATGTTAAACAATTTCCCACAACTCGTGTCTCTTTGTGTTTGGTAAATTCCCCTCTAGCTGTGATAATTTGTTCATAATATCCTTTAATAATCAGTGGGCTGTGGTGTGTAGATTTGAGATTTGGGCCCTGGCGACAACACAACTCCAGCAATTATCATTAATGTAGAAGTTACAATTATCATACATGTTCTTATTTGATGTTCTGTGCATTTAACAGAGAGTGGATACACCAGGGGAGTACACTGCTGCTGATAAGAAAGAAGACATAGCTCAGGCAAGACAGAGGGGAAGTTACCTCAAGGAGATGCTCATGCAAGAAACAGAAGACAGTTCCGCAAAAGGTATGTGTCTTACTGGAAATGTTGATCAATAGTGCATGTGCAAGTGTATCTGTAGAAATGTCTTTTAGTTATCTGTTGTTTTCAGAATAATCAAATTTTTCTCATGGACTACAGTTTAATTGGCTGTTAAAGAAATCAATAAAAGATTCTTGCAATTCATCATTTTATATTTCCCTACAAAGTGGAGGACAATTATTTTGCACTCACCTAGGTCCCATTTTGCAGTAAGAATACGGAAACCTGCTTCACAGCATCATGGTGTATTTGAAGTGCACAATGTTGGCTTTCAAAGGAAAGCTTTACTTGAATAATTCTTTATACTGTAATAGGACTCTAATTTACATTGTTTGCTGTAGTTTTAATCCTATTTATGAAGTAGTAGTTAATTCTATCATCTCTGAGATACCAATTTAATATTTTGATATTGTCTTTTTTTACACCTCAAGATTCTGATTCGAGTGTCACTGCTCCAAAGACAAGTGCCTTGTTTACAACTGCAACCAGTGCTGCAGCGTCTACGTCTACCACTCTTCCATCATTCTCTGCAGGGCCTCTCGCAACATCAGCCACCACCGGAGCAACTTTGGGTCTTGGTCTGACAACCACAAGTACAACATCTTCTTCTGGAGCACCATCTCTGAGCATTCCCACATTATCCACCTCAAAGACAAGTGACAATCCTCTTTTGTCTGAGAGCGATAAGCAGAAGCTGAAGGCTTCCAGTTCGGAGAAGACCGTCCAGTTTGGAAAGCAAGCTGCGCCACAGTTGTCCTTGTCATCCAGCGCATCAGCAACGTTGGGAGGAGGTTCGGATAAGGTTGGGGCTCCTTCTACGGGATTCAAGATGCCCAGTGTGGCATCGAGTTTTTTGAAGGTGCAGGACAATCAGACGCCATTAGGGTTAGGGATCAATCCTATGGGAAGTGGTCTTTCTGGTGCTTTGGGAGGCACGCAGGTAGATGCTAAAGCACAGCCACTTAGTGCTAATAACAATGCAGTCACTGCTTCAAGTGCTGGAGCCACCATTCTTGGAAGTGCCAAAAAGTCGGACACAACAACTGCCCCTATCAGTGGAGGATTCTCGGTTGCTGGTTCAGCTTCAATTTTTGGTGGGTCTTCAACGACAACAGCTCCTGCATCTTCAGCTGCAACT
The DNA here is from genome assembly GCA_036244855.1 of Temnopleurus reevesii. Lineage (NCBI taxonomy): Eukaryota > Metazoa > Echinodermata > Echinoidea > Temnopleuroida > Temnopleuridae > Temnopleurus > Temnopleurus reevesii. Next base: position 61,789 of record BQKZ01002240.1, on the reverse strand, counting down.
GCACCGTCGTCCACCAAACCTCAGTTCCCATCCATCTTCGGTGGATTGAGTACGCCCCCTGCAGGGCAAAGCAGTGCTGGAACAACCCCTGGGAAGCCATCGTCTACAGCAGCTGCTGGAGGATTCCAATTTGGACAGTCTTTGGGAAGCTCTGCCTCAACGACTACAGGAGGATTAAACTTTGGAACTACAAAACCAGTTTCTACAGTCCCAAGCGGGTTAGCTACCCCATTTCCCGCTGCCGCACAGACTTCCGCTTCTGCTTCTGCTTCTACAGCAAATAAACCAATGTTCTCTGCATCTGTTCCTAATGTGACCGCACCAAGTGCTTCACAGAGTGGAGGGCCACGATTCCCATCGATATTTGGACAACAGACTCCTACAAAGCCTACAGGAGCACTTGGAGGGATAAGCCAAGGTGCTCCTTCCTTTGGTGCCCAAACAAGCCAGGCAGCAGCACCAGGAGGGTTCACATTTGGACAATCTGCACCATCTGCAAAACCTGCTACAACTCCTCAAGGTTTCTCTTTCGGTGGCAGCAAACCCGCTGCAACATCCTCCAACAGTACCAGCTCAGGCATGTTTGGGTCGGGACAACCGGCCACTCCATTTGGTGCCAGCAAACCAGCCGCCACCACCAGTATTGGATCCAGCATGTTTGGTTCAACACCTACACCAAGCCAGACATCCATCGGCGGTGCTACCTCCAACCCTAGCACCATGTTTGGTGGTGCCCCAGCCACCCCACAGAAGCAGCCTTCCTTTGGAGGTGCAACAGGCAATGCTGGTGGCTTTGGAGGTTTAACCACACCCAGCGCACCAACAAAACCAAGCTTTGGAAACCCCACTGCGACAGTGACTCCTTTCGGTAGTGGTACCAGTCAGCCAACTGCAGGAGCATCATCGTTCCAATTTGGAGGAGCCCAGCCAAAACCACCTGCTCAGACAGCTGCTCCCACTGGAGGCTTTAACTTTGGTGGACAAGCAACTCCTCAGAAGGGATTCAATTTTGGTGAGTGACGATTAAACACACCTCTTGTTGTATTTTGATAAGATTCTTTAAAGTAATGGAATGAATAAACTGTTTTTTTTTTAATTCTGACTTAGACTCCTAACCATTATCAAAAGTGGACTGGTCTAAAACATGTAGCTACATGTACATCAAAATAATTTGATCTCAATATGACTTGCAATATAAGTGATAGTCTCGGCCCCTAGTAGTTTATTCTAGATTGGCCAAACGCAGCATCTAAGGGAAATTCAGACTGAGCTTTTTCATTCAATGACAGAAAATCAAGAGGCACCATAGTCTGTTAGGATTCAATGTGCTTAGGGTGTTATGAAATAGGCATCCAAACAGGAGATTTAACACATGGATTAGACAAACCATGCATTTACAAATTAGATACCCTGTCCTTTTACCTAATCTATCTCATCATTTTGATTATGATTAAATTCCCAACAGGTGGCAGCACTCCAGCAGCAGCCCCCAGTAATGGATTCCAGTTCGGCCAGTCCCAGTCCACAAGTGGCGCAGCCCCCCAGCAGAACTTCTTTGGTGGAGCTGCAGGTAAGAAATAATTAGACTTGTGCACCCAAGCATAAGGCCAAAATTTTCCCAAACCATGGCTTGGGAAATTTATGCGTAAGTGCCTTTGATTGAGCACTCACATAAAAGTGGTCCAATGAACTTGCCTATTGCGGCAAATAATCAAGCGCATTTCCACTTAGATTTATATGAAATTCATATAAAATAAGTCGCCTTCGTAAATTCTTGCCCTTATGTTTTTAAAATTGATGATGTGAATTATGATAAGCCATGAAGCGTTACATGTGAGTTTTATTCACATTGGGATATATATCAATTTGAGGCACCTTTGTAAATGACATGAATAGTTGATAAAGTTAGGAAGGGGCTTGATGTAGCAGCTAGCAGTTTTATTACAGTTACAATCAAATTTCGTTATAACGAGGTCCTTGGGACTAGAGAAATTATGTCTTTATATCGAAACCTTGTTATATCAGGGCCAAAATGCAATGAAATACAAAGAGATGGGACAAGGAAAACTTCCTTGTTATAACGAGATCTCTTTATATCAGTGCTCTTTATAACGAGGTTGGACTGTATTTGAGAATGTCATTTGTGTCATATCTTCTACTTGCAATCCACCTTGAAATCGGATCTTACTTGGAGGTTATCCATTCTTAAATATTTGAGAATTGTACGTACTTCAAATATACTTACATTCAGTGCTTTCTATCCTCTGGAAAAGCGCTAATTAAAATCACGTACATATACATGTGTTATCATGATAATTAAGTGGCCAGTTAAGAATATCATTAGCTTCAAGACACCCATGTCTTCGTGTTGTCAAGTGCCAAGTGCACTGGTTGCTGCCGGTCTAAAGCCAGGGTAATAATATTTCAAAGCGCCTTGAGCACTCAGCTATTTAAATTGCATCTATTATTATTATATGATTATTATTGTCATTTTCATTTATTCTACTGCAGCAAATACAGCAAGTCCATTTGGAGGAGCAGGAGGAGGATTTGGCGCTCCAGGGCAAAACAGTGGAAACCCACCTGCTCCTTCCTTTGGTGCCTCCCCAAGCCCAGCCGCGGCACCAGGAGGGGGATTCTCAATCGGAACTGGAGGACAGAACACAGCCTCGAGCCAGAAGAGGGCCAATAGATTGAGACAGGTTCGAAGCAGAGCAGGGAGAAGGTGATGAATGATACACTAGGACTCTTTCGTCTCTGAATTATTACCAGTGGAAGCTCAAACAAACCATGAATCCCTGCTCCGTCCTTTGATGCCATCCATAGCCCAGTCGTTGTACCGGGAAAGGAAATCTCCATCAGAACTTGAAGAGGGCCAATAGACTGAGGCAGGTGCTGAGCAGAGCTGGGAGAAGGTGATGAATAATTCTTGAGGACTCTGTCGGCTGTGTGAATCATTGATCAAAGGAGTCTTGAACAATAATGTTAATATTTTTGAACTGTGCTCTTCGTTTATACTCAAAGAATAGTCATGAATGTGCACACATCCAATCTTTGAAATGATGATGGTTTTTCTTCTCAATGTTAACCTGACTTAGCACATATGGAGCACTGTATAAAGTCAGAAGAACGTGATACATAATCAGAGATGACTTTTACAGGACTCCTTGGCACTGATATATCGTCAACGGAATCTCAAACGAATTATGAACACCATATTCTGTTCTTTGGTACCTTCCCTCCTTGCCCAGCCACTACACAAGATGAGAATTCTCCACCGAAACTCAGAGTCAGATGGAGAACAGAGCTGGAAGAAGGTGATAAATAATTCTTAAGGACTCTGTCGGCTTTGTTAAATATTGATCAAAGGAATCTTGAATAAAATGATGATTTGGTATATTTAAAGAATTTGTCTTACAAAAGCTGCTCATCACTGAGTAAATATTAGTTATAATGGTACACACATCTTAACTTATGGATGGATGAAAATGTTTCACATTATTACCATGGCTTTAGCCATGAAAATACCCCGTGTCAGTCTGTAGATGGCCATCACACAAGACAAGTTTTGAGTAAGTTTGGAAGAAGGTGAGGAATAATGCGAGAGGAATATGTCAGAACTGAATTACTGATAAAAAAAAATCACAAATAGTAATGTAGATTTGACAATAGTTAAGCTAGAGAATGCTTAAACCAAAATGAGACACTGGATCTAGCTAGAAGAGAGTCGACAAATTGAGATGAGTATGAAAAAAGCAGGAATAAAGAGATGAATTATGCATGAAGAGTGTCGTCTCTGATAGTCACTGATGTGGTCAAAGGAATTACTAATAATGTTTATTTTATACTGGAGTAGTACATGTATTTGTATTGAGTAGGTGCTCATCACTAAATTAAAATGAGCAGTAGCCATGATACTGGACTGTATATCCAATCTATGGACTGATGGAGGTGCTTGGTTTCATTATTACCCTGGCTTTAGTCAAGATGATCCACCGCAATATTCATCACTGAATGAGCAGTAGTCATAATTGTGCACTCTATATCCAATCTATGGACGGATGGAGGTACTTGTTTTCGTTATTACCCTGGCTTTAGCCAAGATGATACACCGCATCTGATCAGGAGAAGTCCATTACACTAAGACAAGTTTGTAGTGCAGCTTACATAAGGTAGTGAATTATTTCAGTGGGCTGTGGGAATTTCAATTATCGATCAAAGGAGTCATGAACAATAATTTTGATTTTATATTTTGTGTAGCACTTTCATCAAGAAAGGAACTCCTGCCGTAATAAACAATAGTGCACATTGATTATGGTGCTGCTCATTATTTCTGCAGCTTTAGCCAAGATAATGCTAGAAAATCTGTTAATCAGTATGGTCTGTGGATTTGTTTTAATACTCTTTCTGAGAAATTCTTCCAATGGCCCAGTGTGCATGTTCTGAAATGTGCAAACATCACATTATTCAAACATATGGCTTTGATTTACTTATAAAATGGAGAATTGCAATTACATTTGAGCTAATCTTGAAGAAACAAAAAATTCATCTGATATATTATTACTTATTAGGACATGTGATTTTATTACAGTGGAATTATTATTCATCCCTCTCCTTCAGTAGTGTCATATCCAGGGTGCTACAAACCCACTTGCCCGAATGCCCAGGTCAACAAAATTGAGCCATTGGGCTAGTAAATAAGATTGTCACTTGCCCAGAAAGGCATACAGAAATTATGTTTGGGCCATTAATTTGAAAAGCCACTTGTGCTGTCGGGCAGGTGGAGCAAAAAATTATTGTAACACCCTGATCTCTATTTTTAGTTTGTGAGATCTGCAAATTTAGTTCCATGAATATTGTACATCATGTGGGTGTTGATATTCTGAAAGAATTTGATCATCTTTGTAGTAGTTGTTTTGATAATCTTCTTTATCAAAAAATGAGGAAGTTTGTGAATCTAGTCTAAAAAGAGTTCATCAATCTTTTGAAATGAATAGATCGATGGACAATTTAGTGTTTTTGTTGGAACCTGGACAGATTTGATAAATTGTGTGCTTTCCTTTTTCTCAATTCAATTTCAAATATTTGTTAATTTTGTAAGAATTGTAAAATGCAATGTTTTGTTCGCGCATATCAACCAGAGGGTCGCAGTGCGAATCACACTCATGACCTCATTTTTCTTCTGCAAGAAATTCATCCACATTGTGCTGCACTCAACCCAGATGAGGTGAATGGATACCCAGCAGGAATATTAGTTCCTTTAAATAATTGAGTGCTGTTAGCGACGAGCTAAGGCCGGTTTAATAATGCAAAGCAACTTGAGCACTTAGTAGTAAAGTGGATATGTGCGCTTTATAAATGGCATGTATTATTATTACTATTATCATTTTCACTGATCTGACCAATGATTTGAAAAAAAGCATTTAGTTATATTTCAGTAAAATGCAACTTCTTAAAGATTATGCTTTGGTCATTTTACTTCCATGAAACGAAATAAAAATGCCCTCTCGTATTTTACTCACGATATGAATGATTATTAACTTCATAAATATACTATTATATCCCATTATATGCATATTGGCTTAATCCTGTTATGTATGCTTAGAAATGCATGTATTGAAGATCAAAGTTTCATCTCTGCAATAACCATTTCTTAAGTTCATGGGATATCATTGAATGTTCACCCACTCGCTATACCATTTTTCTACAATTCTATGATATAAGTGGATGATAGCAGGGCTGCCAAGTCTCCTGGATTCCCCAGGAGACTCCTGGAAATGGGCCACAATAAATGCATGTTTTTGAGCAATCTCCTGGATTATGGAAACATTGATGCCATTAGGTTGTGTGCATTTTATAGACATCTACTGGATTTCTTCCACAATCTCCCTGATTGTTGCTGTTAAATTTTGGTAGCTCTGTGATAGGGAGGAACGAGGATATACAAGGGGAAAAGTGTGATTTATGGTCTATATGGGTTAAAGGCATTGCATTAGATTACCAAAGATTTCAATTTAATTTATCTATTCTCTCAGTTTGACAACCACCCCCCCCCCCCCAAAAAAAAATGCAAAACAAGCTTATTTACTGTCATAATGTTAATTGCAAAAATATTAAAGGGGAACTTCACCTAGACATTTATGTGCTTTCAGTATCGGAAGAAAAATACAATCATCAAACTCTGAAATTTTTTAGCAAAATCCGACATTCTATTCAAAAGTTATGATTTTTCACATTTTTACATTTTGGTAATTGTATTTTTCTCCACCCACTGAGAGCCCATTAATGTATGCGTGAAGTTCCCCTTTATGTACAATAAAATCTGCATTATTGAAAGTATAAATTCCAATATTATTCTTGTATTTCCCCAAAATAATTTTGCCAAATCTGTTTTATTCCTTATGATAGTAATGTCCGCATCTAGCTGCATCTGGCTTTAAGAATATATGGAACAGATCTTGAGGGGGCCTACAATGTTACTGTTGTTTACAATATGACATGATTTTTGTTGATTTTATCATAATTGATGACAATTAAAGAATCCTTATTGATTGTATATTTGGAATCTCTGCGTACATTGTTGTTGTTTTTAATGCACATTATTTGAGCCTCATCTAACATAAATTGCTTTTGAAATTATATGTAAGAGTTGAATCTTAATTATTAGACTAAGAGAGAACATTTGAAATTCATGTTTTGTAGAATAAATGAATTAATTTTGTCCATTACTTTTTAACCCTATTCCAACTGGGGGGGGGGGGGGGGTCAATTTGACCCCGCGTAACTCAAGTCTTGCGCAACTTTTAAGACTGTTTTCGCAGAAATCGGGCATGTAGCTCTGTCGCCGCGCCACTTTTTGTACATGCATGTCAGACCGAAAATGGCTCAAAAACGTGATTTTGTGTACAAAGTCAATGTAAATTGTGATTTCAGTCAGAATTCATAAAGTTCATAGTTATTTTTTGTTTTATGGGCTGAAACTAATTTATTTCAGCACAAGAATGCTTCAA
>BQKZ01002240.1:26763-48162 GCA_036244855.1 Temnopleurus reevesii | reverse complement strand
AATCATAGAGTTCAGGAGCTCCTCATAGAGTTCGAGAGCTCCTTTTAGCGCCATAGCGGTACACGTTATAAATGTTATGATTATGATGTTCTGAAAATGTTTTTCATCGTAATTAATGTATTTTTTTATGTTTATTTATGATCATTGGTCACAAAACTAGTGGAAAATATCAATTGATACAGTTAATTTGTCTTTAAATATCTTCTATCCCAATTCATAGAGTTCAGGAGCTCCTCATAGAGTTCGAGAGCTCCTTTTAGCGCCAGCGGTACACGTTATAAATGTTATGATTATGATGTTCTAAAAAAAAATTTTCATTGTAATTAATGTAATTTTTTATGTTTATAAATTTATGATTATTGGTCACAAAACTAGTGGAAAATATCCATTGAAACGGTAAATTTGCCAAACATGATCTATCCCAACTCATAGAGTTCAGGAGCTCCTCATAGAGTTTGAGAGCCCATTTAATTGCCAACTGCTATGGATGCTCTCATAAAGCATTTTTCATCGTAATTGTTACACGTTTTATGTTTCTTTATACTCACCAGTCCCAAATAGATAACAAACATTAATTAAATTAGTCATTTCGTCTTGAAACATGTTAAACATGACTTATTCCGAGTCGTAGAGTTCAAGAGCACCTCATACAATCACAAAGTTGGGGAGTCCGTCTGAGCTCATTCGCTTTGCCTAACTGTATGCTATTTCGTACTTCTGTTTTTTCCGAGATCTCTGCATGATACTGTATACAACCTGTACACACGGGCATTGCCTATGATGAGCACGCGGATTTCGCTCGGCCGCGCGCACACGCAGCTCATGAATATTGATATCAGAGTTGGAGAGCTCCTTTAGTCTCTACCGGACACTTTGAAGCCGTTGATAAACCCTGCCGAAAAAGAGAGAAGGGGTCGCCTTTTTGTCGAGTTATTTAATTTTGGTAAGTATAATTCACTATCTCTTAATTGAAATACAAAGCTTATCGTATAAATGTATACTGGTGTTAATTCAACATTTATGAGATGATAGAATAATCTTATCTGGCTCGTTGTTTGAGTGTGAAAATTATGAGGGTGTTCGTATTTCGGACAGCCAAGGCCAATGCAGCCGGGCCGTCGCCACCCGCCACCCGGCATGCATGTCTGGAGGTCCGCTGCCGCTGGGCCTCCGGGAGGAAAAGAGCTTGAGTGAGGAGTTGAGCATCACAATCACAGATATTATTTCAGCGAAATTAAATCAGGAAATAGAATATTTGCATCAATGTGAATGTTATTGTTATTATGATTAACTACATCTGTATTAGTATGCTGAGTCAAATCAAAATGAGCAAGAAACATGAGAAAAATCAATCGGTTTGGTCTTTGGATGAGATTTTAAAACAACAAACATGTCAAACAATAATTTACAACAATTTACAATAATTTACAACAATATCTCCTTGATATACACCAAAAAAGGCAACGACCATAGATCAAGCCACTGTAGAGCTACATGTATTGATGTAGCCTTTGTAGGCTAATTGTAAGTTGTAACTCCATATTATTTGTTTGACTCCATCTCTGCAAAATTACTGCAGTTCTCCAGCAACTGGAGGAAACCAACATAGAAGAAGAAGAACTAATCTAAGCTCATGTCACCCTAGACAGAAAAATCTGACTCTCGGAGGGTTTTTTTTAACGATTTCTGACTTTTGGTGGTGCCCCTATTGAGGAAGGATGCGTAGCCAGGCGATAGCCTCAGCGAAGCAAATCCTGATCGAAATAGAACCGTTTTATCGGTCTAATGTCACCCCAGTGATACATGCAGAAATATTCCAGATTGCGTGCGCGCGTCATGTAAAAATTGCAAACATCGCACATGTATCAGCGGCAGAAGTCCGAAATACACACAGCCAGGTAACCATCCACAAAACAAGTCCAAAAGCGACTTTTATTACATTTTATAAACAGAATAATGGTTTTAAATGTTATTTTCTTTCCCCTCCTTCAACATTTCAAGAAATCTTTTGAAAATTTAATCAATTTTGGTGTTAAATAATGTAAACTTGAGCCAACTTTAGCAAATGTTTGTTGGTCTAATCTGGTGCAAAAATCATCGCCGACGCACTACCGCACGCTTTCATAGGATTGTACACAAATTGAATACATCGTGCGCATCTAGTCGCTATTCTCTGGGTTTGCCAAAATGTTTCCTCCATATATATGAAGACGTCACCCCAGTAAAGTTAGTGCATGTAGTGCCGACTGTCACAGCGATATAGAAATGAAGTGCAGCGATTACGGCAATGTAAACTGCTTTGACTGATGATGAAATGGTAACCAGTTTCAGTATATATATATTCAAAATTGTAAGTTATTGATTGTGAAATTGTTCAGTGTCCAGGAACGGGATTTACCAGTTTACATGTATATTGTTCCTAGATGTATTATCGGGTGAGATGCTGGTATTCCCATGGAGCATACACTTTTCCCGTCGTGATAGTTGGCACTACATGTATATGCGCTGCACATGGCCAATTTCCACCGTTATATGATGCAATGTCATGAATTATTCTAGATATGCATGAGAAGAAGTACTATTCAAGTAAATGATGAGAGTTTTATTTGTTTCTTTATTTTGTGTTTCCTTTTTAGAAAATAAGCAAAAAAGTGAGCAAAGATGAGTTTGAAGGATTTTGTACTGCCACTCCATTTGAAGGATTTGCAGCATGGCACAGGACTTAACCAATACATCGTTGAAGAGGTATACCCTCTTAGACAGATAGCAGACAAGATTGTTGGTAAGTTAGACATTCAGCTGGGTAATATTGCACAGAGCGCTTGGAAACGCTTCGTATTAAGTGCTATATAAATGTTGTGTATTATGCCAAGGGTAAGGTTGACTAATTGGAATATTAGATAGAGCAAAAGATGACGTTTCATGGCAAAAACATTCATGTAGAAGCCTTCGTACATTAAATTTTTACTCTAATGGTCTGTAAAAATCAGAAGATAGTTTCATGAAATTTTTCGCAGTGAATATTAGTCATGATGAAAACACTATCTCTATAATTTATTGCTATGGTAACTTTCAGAGAATGACTGCTTGATGTTCAAAGCGCCCTACTAGACTATTGTATTCTTGGTTGATGCTGTAGCTAAGAAGTGAATTTTGTGGATAGTTTGCGTGAAATTTTCTCAAAATAGTGAGCTTTCAGCCTTGATGTCAAGTTATTACTTTGTCATTATTTTATCAATTTATGGGACAGTGAGTGGGTAGAGTGTATTTTTTTCAACTCTGTTGTTTCCACAGGGTTCTCAATCTACCTGGAACATGAGTTTGTTTTGCAGTTGAGGAAGTTTACTTAAAAATTCCTGAAATCATGGAAATTGACACATCATTCATTTTGAGTTTTGAGTTTGCTACAAAATAAGTTGAAAATGGGAGTATTATGCCTCCAAAGTTTTGGAAATCGAAAATTCATCTTGGAAAAATCTGGGAATCTTCTTCTCAAGTATTGGGAATACTGGTACAAATCCTAATATAGATTTTATTTCTCTCTTTCAGGATGCAAGTCATCTCTTCACCAGGATGGTTCCTTCATGATCCTAGATCATTTTGATGGCTTCTACAGTCTGCTCAGGTATGCAAATTTAGCAATGTTGCTAGAAAGCTGCAAGTTGCTGTTGATCAGCCATTCAAAGTCAGTGCCTAGTGCACATCTTGTTAGAAGCATACATATATCGTCAATGTGGAAATGAAAGCATGCTTTTCAATTGGCAACTGATTTGCAGCTGAGTTGCAATTACTTGAAACTTTTTAGCAATACCCCTAAGTACTGCCTTTACACTTGTCACTTGCTTGACTCACCTTAAATGTGTTAATAGAACAACTCATTCCATACATCTACTGGTAATTATATTGCAACTGTATAATTATTTAATTGCAAAGCAAAAAAAAAAATCTAGAAAGAATTAGTGGATATTGTGACTCACATGTACATGACATAAAGTGTTTTTAACGAATATTGAAAATGCAATTCAGTTCATTTGATGATTTTTGACAAGCATCGTGACCCTTAACAGGTATTATTTTCGTCTTTGTGAACAGCATTTTATGCTCCTGGAGTCATGAGATATTGCCTTCTCTGATCTACCATTTCCATATTTTTTTTTACAACAGGAATTTTAGCAGCATTGACCAAGATGCAAGAGAAGAGGCCTGGGAAATCATACTGACAGGTTTGTTTTTGTTTTCATTTTCAAAAAGATTCTATTCTAGGGCCCGGTTGCGTGAAACCTTCCGACTACATATACATGTACTTATGCCATTCACACATGACTGAATTTTAATGGGTCGATAATGAATTAAAACAGGTCATTATAGTCCAAGACACTTTAATAATAATAATGAACTGCTTTTATATCGCGCTTATCAACTCTTTATGAAGAATTCTCTAAGCACGCTCTACAATTGCAGCATTATTACCCTGGCTTTAGCCCGGCAGCCACTTCATTAGCGCACTTGGCATTTCAAGGAATAAATATTCCTACCACTTTGCATTCTTTACAGACCTTGTTCAAAATTTGGCCACTTGTTATCCTAAAGAGATGCACAGCAGTTGTAATTGGGGTGTGTAAATTAGATGCATGAATGCTTAGTTTTCTGCATTGGAGCCCAGATGATACATTGTGTCCCAGAAAGATTACACCTAGATTCACTGTCTCATGATCATAAATTTGCACTTTAACAGTTACCCCAAAAGGGGTATATTTCTAGCTTGTATATGACACTGATCTCAATGTTTAAAACTTGTGCGTCTGGAATCTTGTTATTTCTGTGTAGCTAAAGAAACAAGAGAATATGAAGAGCTGGGACCACAAAAAAAAACGCCTTTTTAAATCATTAATCTTCTTATATCCAACCTCTTTATACCACGGTTCTACTGCAACCATCTCCCTGTCCATATCCCATGCAGCCTCTGAACGAAACATTAGCACAATCAACAAGTTCATCGAGAGTCCCAACAGTGACCCTAAGTACAGGCATCTGCTTCTAAATGCAACAAAAATGACAACCTACATCTTGTGTCAGCTGACCGAAGCGTTCGAAACCGAGGCCTGTAAGCCATCCACGGATACTGCTACGTTGAAAAAGGTATGCAAAATTATAGTTCAGATATTCCACACTTCAGGATATTTTCTGATTTCTGGTAATTTTTGGTGAGATGCTTGTTAGCAAAACTATGGGCTAGTGGCAATTTTCACGCAATTTCCTCACTATTTCAGGAAATTTCTTCTTCTCCTCGTGGCATCTTTGACAGTAGTTAAATATTGCCATTGTTATGGGAGCAGCTCTCACCCTCTTTTTTTTTAGAAAGTGTGTGAAAGAAATGTAAATACACATCCCCTCTACTTTTTAAGATGATTCTTGGTCCTTCATATGTAGTCTCTTGTGGCTTAACTTCTCTGTGGGTGCTTGAAGAGTAATGACATTATTGGTCATGTATACTACCCAAGAAAAGAGTTCACTCTTGAATGTATGTACAATCTTTTAAACGCAAGTTTTGATATATTTGATATAACAAACACTTTGGGAAAGATTTCGCACATGTGTGATTTCAGCTATCGAATAACGTCTCTCGCTCCCTGAAAAGTGTTCCTTTTCTAAAGTAGTTCAATCAAAATGTGATCTCATACTTTTTGTTGAGAAGTTTAATAACATTGTGCAAACAATACTACAGTGATGCCAACCTTCCAGAATATGCTTGAGTATAGAAATTAAAACAGCTGAACTAAATGTTTTTTTTGTTTTTGTTTTTTTTACTGCAGAAAGCTTATGAAAAACCATACATGTGTGAAATTATTTGGTTTATCTGTTTGATGATTCACAATGGTATTTACATCCTGGGTCCCGTAACATAAAGGTTTGCGATTAATCGCTATATCAATGGCAAGTCTATGGGAAATCATGTACTAAAGTTTGCAATTGATCGCAAAATCAAATAGCGATTAATCGCAATCCTTTATGTTACGGGGCCCAGGATATTCTGGAAAGATGATACTATATATGCAAGTAAAATACAAATTACATATAGCAGAGATATAATAAAGATTGCTATCTCCCGTTGCAGGGTCGTAAGAAGACAGTAAAATCAGGAAATTGGGACTGGGACAGCGAGAAGGAGAAATCTCTTCAGCGCATCATAGAGACATTGCAGCTTGATATCTGTAGACTCTGGGATCCTCCAGTTGTCGAAGAGGAGTTCGTCAAGTAAGCCTATGAATGTTATTTTCCTTTATTATTATTCTTCTATTATTCATCAAGCTTATACATGTAACACCTTCTTCGTGTGGAAGTCTTCCTCCATCAATGTCTTCTTTTAAATTTCTATCAACTGTGACGAAGGTCAGGTTGACTGAAAGTCATACATCATAATTTTGTTCGTCTGCATATTGTTATGTCACAGCTAGTTAACTATGAGCAGTTGTGCAAAACTATGACGTACTATTTCCAGTCGACGTGCACTTCGTCACAGTTGACTGAAATCGAAAAGTCCATAATCGCAACCAAAGTTTTGAAACTTCTCTCTAGATCAAAAGAGAAGACAAAGTTATTTTTTTTATCATTTATTCATTTATTTATGTACTATTTATTCATTAAATCAGGGCTCGAAATAGGATAGGAAATAGGATAGGGCATCGTAATCAAGGCAATTTGATGAAAGGCACCTTTCAATTCAAGGCAAAAAAATAGGGAACTTTAGGAAATCAAAAAAGGGAACTGCAGCAACCAAAAAGGGAATCCATGACAATTTCCTATAGGTTGCCTTGGGCTTATTTGAGCTTGATTTAGTTATTTCATCTGTTCATTTATTTATTGAGGAAAGTTTGAATGATTCAAACCTATTCTTTAGTTTTTATATATGTTTTTTCCAACATTTCACAAGCCGCTTTTGTATGTTTGAGTGAGAACAAATAAGATGTTCTAGAGTATATACTGTATTTCTCTTCTTCTTTTTTTTTTTTTAATCTCATAGCCTTGTCAGTGGGATTTGTTACAAGCTTTTGGAGAACCCTGCTATCACAAGAAATCACAGCACTAGAGATCTGATAACACAGATTCTTGGACTTCTGTTCAAGAGATATAATCATGTGCTTGGTGAGTATGGAATCAAATTGAAAGGTTTCAAGGCTTTTACAGCATTAGACTAAAACAAAAATACTTGAAATATTGTGTTTAATTGAACACTAAATCTTAGTGGATTTGGCACTTATTAGTCACATATATTATTATGCTAGGTGAAGTATTGGAATTGCTTGGTTGCCCTACACCGAGTGTTTTTCCTATCATTTTGTTTCTTGGACATAGGCGGTACTCTGAAGATGCTACAGCTTATGCAACACTTTGAGCACCTGCCTGGCCCCCTTGCACAGTTGGTTAAAGACCATTTAATCTCAGTAAGAATGTCGTCAATAAAATTAATGTGAAATATTGCTAGAAGGTTTCACTCACGGATGAATAAAGGAAAGCAGGTTTTCATGGTACAACGAGTTATCTTTCTTGGAAATATGAGTGGTCCTGAAAAGGACGTCCCCACTCTAGAAATGTAGGTGTTTCTTTTCAATTTCTTTCTTGGATATAGGTGGTACTCTAAAGATGCTACAGTTGGTTCAACACTTTGAGCATCTGCCTGGCTCTCTAGCACAGTCTGTGGAGACCATCGTTGCCCAGTATGGAGTCAAGAGTGTTGTCAATGAAATTAATGTGTTTCTTTTCAATTTGTTTCTTGGATATAGGCGGTACTCTAAAGATGCTACAGTTGGTTCAACACTTTGAGCACCTTCCTGGTCCTCTAGCACAGTCTGTGGAGACCATCGTGGCCCAGTATGGAGTCAAGAGTGTCGTCAATGAAATCATGAGGTTTGTAGATCACTACTACTTGGGTTTTGTTTAATAAAGCTGTTCATAGATCTACGCATGACTTTGCAAACGACTAGTGACCCTACTGCATTTCGTAGAGTCATGCGTAGATGCACAAATAGCATTATGAAAAACAACTCTGCTTCAGTTATGCCAATGCCTAATATTGTATAATATTTGGTAAGCTTTTTTCTTTAGCTAATAGAATGTGTAGAAATAGCGCCCCCAAAAGACAGTTATCATTTTCATAAAGTCTTTCTCATCCTATTTTACAGTGATTGTAGGTTGGTTTTGTGAAGGTGTGATTGCTGCTTTATTTGTTAGACTGTTTTTAGAACTGTTTGTTAAAGGTTTGTTATGATAGGTTCTGTGAAGCAGGACAGGAAGTATTTCATATGCTCTGATAATGATATGTCTTTATATGTTCTCTCATTTAAATTTCATATTTGCATGTACCTGAATCCACATTAGAATACCAGCATTCAAACATACTTTTGAGAGATAGATGCATTATTTTTTCACAATTAGTTAGCTGTGCCCAGTGTATAATAATGAAAATTCACATTACTTTTTTTTTCAGGGAAATTGGTAGTCTCGATCATCAGGATCTATCTCGTGATGCCAGTGGGACACGCTACTATGCTAGCTTTCTGGTTGAGATGGCGGAAAGAGTTCCAGATGCCATGCTACCCTGCATCAGTCTCATCCTCTCACATCTTGACGGAGAGGTAAGGATGTCAAACCTTTCTTCTTGTCCATCATTTCTTCCTTCTTTCACTCCTCTTCCTCCTTACTGTCCTCCCTCCAACCTGCCCCTTTACCTTCTCACTACTATGCCAGCTTTCTGGTTGAGATGGCGGAGAGAGTTTCAGACGCCATGCTACCCTGCATCGGTCTCATCCTCTCACATCTTGACGGAGAGGTAAGAACCTAAGACCTTCGTTCAACTTCATCATTCCTTCAGTGTTTCATTCCTTCCTTCATACCCTTTCACCTTCTCGCTTCTATGCCAGCTTTCTGGTTGAGTAGGCAGAAAGGCTTCCAGACGGCACGCTACCGTACATCAGTCACATTTTCTCTCATCTAAACAGAAAAATTAGAATTATTCTCCTTTCCGTTTATCTGTCAGTCCTTCCCTGGCTTGTTACCTCCTTTTGCCTTCCATCCCTTTCTTGCTCTCATAGTAGCCTCCTGCCCCTTTCCTCTTTCAATTGTATTCAATTGTTTTTAGCAGCGTGTCACAGTGTGATATTTACAACAATTGATATTTAATGTTAACATGAGAATTGGCTCAAAAGTATAGAACTTCTGTCACATCCTCTTTTCATTTATTTATCAGTCTTTCCCCTCCAGTCATTTCTTCCTTTGAATGTTTCCTGTGGCCAGTTACATGAGTTTTATTTATTTAACACAATGCTGGCGTATTGAGCTGTATAGAGTATCATATTTCATTCTTTATTGCAGTCTTACACAATGCGTAATGGAGTACTGGGTGTGATTGGAGAGATTGTCATTAAAGTATTGAGCAAGGAACAACTGGACAACAAGGCTAAGACTACCAGGGACCAACTCCTTGATAAACTTGAGGTATGTATAGAGAAAAATTCAAGAACATTTTTGTAATACTATGTCTTCCGGAATTTGTTAATTTCACGATTATATTTGTTTCCGAAGAGTGATTGCTACCCAATGTTGAAGAGGGATTTTTAAACAGCAATGTATGAAAGGTGAACAGCAATATTTATATTTCTACGTAACCATGTTTTGATCATTTAGTGTAACGTCTTATTTGTATTCAAGTTGCATTCATATCAAGGGGCCTCAAGGAGCTCTTATTCTCTTATTTTCAGGTGATGTTGCCAGAAGTTTGCGATTGATTGCAAGTTGTAGTTGATCTGCAGAGGACAATCAAAGTCATTGTTGCTGAAGATGCTCATCTCAAAATGTCCATTACAGCTTTATATTGATGTGCAGTTGATTTGCAATTAATTTAAACCATCTCCTTCCCCTTTGGATTGTAGCTTGGATATGAATACTTTCAGTCAAAATATATCCTGCCAACCTTGTGTTGGAAGGACCTAAGTTATTTCTAAATTGTCTTTTACCTTTTGAGTACATCCATGATGTTATTATTTTTAGTCACTATCTAGCCCTTCTATCTCTTTCGCTTTAAAATATGAAAGAGACAATCTTTTACACCAAGGATCACATTTCTGTAGAAAAAGTGCCCTTATCTTCTCGCGCCGGCATTGTGAAGGAGCTAATCATTATTATAAATGATCAGTACTATGATAATTAACCTTGTTCTAAATTGCTTGTTTCTTCCCCCTTAGGATCACATCCACGATGTGAATGATTTCAGTCTTTACAGCCGAGCTCTTCATATCTGGCTGCATCTTTGTAATGAACATGCCGTTCCCCTTTCGCGCCAGCATTTTCAAGGAGCTCATTATCGTTCTTAATTATCTTCATTATGATTATCAATTTTGTTCTACATTACTTCTCTCTTCCCTCTCAGGATCACATCCACGATGTGAACGCGTTCAGTCGTAGCCGAGCTCTTCAAATCTGGCTGCACCTCTGTCGTGAACGTGCCATTCCCCTTTCTCGCCAGCATTCCGTAATGGAGCTAGACATTGGTCGATTGAGGGACAGGTCAAGCATTGTGCGGAAAGGTGCCGTCCAGTTGGTCTCTGCATTCCTGACAAGCAATCCGTTTGCTGCCAAGGTAAGGGAGAAAATGTTTGTTTTTTAATTAACACAACCAAGATAGTACCCCTCACAAGTCACACGAAGGGTGTCCAACAACAAAATATACAAGTAATGTTTACTGATTATCTCTCTAGCTTGTGTGTAAGATCCACTTTGTTAGGCGTGAATGATCACATATAAATGAAAAAAATATCACTTTTCAAACGCTGCAAGGCTCTCTTCGAAAGCACCATGTACGGACATTTATGTAAGTGACGCATCTGATGGACCATGAAATTCACCATCATCATCACCATCGTCATTGCTATCATCATCATCATCATCATCATCATCATCATCATCATCATCATCATCATCTAAACCATCATCACCACCACCACCACCATCACCATCATCATCATCATTATCATCTTCATCATTATCATTATCGTTTATCATCCTCATCACCACCATCATCATCATCATCATCATTCAGGCCATCAGAGATTATTTTTGGTTGTCCAATTTTCAAATCAGATGACTCAACACTCGCCATCTAAAGAAAATAATTCAAAATTATTCATGTTGGTTTGTTTTGCTTCTCGATCTAGTTATCTGCTGAGGAGTTACAAGTAAATTTGGAGAAAGAACAAGAAAAGCTAAAAGCAATGATGCCTGATGAGCCAGAATCAGTTGGAAATGGTAAGATTTGCAAATTCACACTAGAAACATAGAGCGTGAGTTGAATGTACAAAGGTCTTGAAATGCATTCCCTGTTGTTCTGACGAAAGAAGAAAATTTACAAAAGCCAGGTAAAAGGCTATTCCTTTCTATGTCGTGTTCATAATATTATTTAGGGAAAGACTGATTTTAAAGAAAAGGTTTACCTTTGGTGAATACTCAAGTATCGTGCATGCAAAAGCTGAACTAAAAAGCAGTGGAACCTGATATCTAAAGAATTATTGGATCACTAACAAATGAAAGAACAGTACAAAAAGTGCACCAATTATTCTATTTCAAGGTTCACTGCTGTTAAGTTTGACTTTGGCATGTTATAGGATTGTATCAACAATATTATTTATATTTCTTAAGTAGTAATATAATATCATGAAACATGTATCAATATTTTATTTTTTGTTGTTTTGATCATAACTAAACCAGATGTGAGCAGGAACCCTGCAGATAATTGGACAGCGATGGAGCCTGAGATCAAGACTACCATTGACAAACTCTTGGAAACCGAAGAGGATGAGGAAAGCCTGGTTGAGATATCAGATGATGCCTCCCCTCTGGAGTAAGTATATGTGATTGCAGCATCTTCAATCATCTCTGATACTTTTTTTTTAGTTGTTTTGTTGTAGCTTTTGTTTTAATTGTTCTATAGATATTGAAGTACAGTATGTCTTATGATAACTGTTCAGAAGGCAAAAAAAAATGGGGGTTGCCCTCGAGTGCTTTTTTTTAATTAACATTGGTTGCTCCAATTCTAATTTTATTTTTAAATACAATTCATGGTGAAAATAGAGTCATTTTTAGAGGGTCAATCGATTGAGGACAACAAAAACAATTGGGGCTCTAATTGTTACTCTCTTTGTTTATCTTTTTGGTTGTGTGAAATATCAAATGAATTATCAAATGTTTCTTCATTTTGTTTTCAGTGTACTTGATCATAGCAATTTTTGATAGGTCCCAGCACACCAAAGCCATCAGACTTCTTCAATCTGCCCAGAACTGGTTTGATTCTCTGAAGAATTTCATTTTTGTTGCTAAATTGAATTTTTCTTTGTTCTGTTTTCAGTACGATCGATGAGATCATAGCACTCCTTGATAAGTCCCAGCTCACCAAAGCCATCAGGCTTCTCCAATCCGCCCAGAACTGCTGGTCGGATCACCAGGCGTTCACTCCCCTCACTACACAAGAAAATGGGTGAGTAAAGTAAACAAGGGAAAAATAAATGCAAGTCTTATGGTGAGGAAAATAGTGCTTGCTGTTGTTGTATAATTACAATAATATACAATTTGTATGGCAAAAAGAACCTCTTTTTTTCTAAAGATGCTAAAGCCGCAACTATGGTGTGAAGGAGTATGGTAAATTATACAAGACACACAGCAGAGAAGACAGAGGTGTAAAAAAATATAATGAGGGGGCGACGTAATCAACAGCTAGATTTCTAGATTTTAGTTTAGCTTCTGTCTTTAATGGCTTGTGAATGCGAATTTCAAGTAAATGAACCACTTTGTGTGAACATTCGTTTCTCCCACTTAGTTTTGACTGTAGGGACAACCAAGATACTTATTTTGGGGGGAATATGGGGGAACATAAGATTCAAGAAGGGCATAGATCAGTAAAGCGACCTATTGGCACTGGATACTAACATGAGAATCAACATGATTTTTTTTCAACGAGCAAATGAAATTTCCAACTGTCATTTTATACCTGTTGATCTCACTTTCTCTAACACCTGTACTATGTCTATGCTTTTCAAATTGTACCTTCTCTATTTTCCTCCTTTTTTCAGATCCGATGAAGAAGAAGAAGAAGAAGATGAGGCTTCTGTTGAAGGCAAGGCTCTCCTCCAAATGCTCAAGTCCATATACCTGGGTAAGAATACTTTTACACATGTTGAACATTATATCTGATATATGTTAATATCTGAAGATCAGCCCTCCCAGAATAGATCAGATTTGGTATCTGATGGTCAAGACATGAATATGAATAATATCTGCTGTATGATTTTCTATGTTAGTGACATTGTACAATAATGAATTAGATGAAAAGATTATGATGGTAATGATGATTGTGATGATGATGATGATGATGATGATGATGATAATGATGATGGTGGTGGTGGTTTTGGTTGTGGTGGTGGTGGTGGTGGTGGTGGTGGTGGTGGTGGTGGTGGTGGTGATGGTGATGATGATGATGATGATGATGATGATGATGATGATGATGATGATGATGGTGATGATGATGGTATGTGAGACACTTCACTGACATAACTCCTTGTTCTTGGAACCCTCTTTCAAGATGAAAACGTTATTGACATAATAATCAATTTTAATTGTTGGCGTATTCGGAAAGACAAGACAAGACTTTTTCCATGAGGATACAAAACAGATACAAATATCAATGGAAACACATGTAGAAAGTTGTAGGTATTCTAAATAATGTGTATACTCACAAGTTCTTAATTTTTGAGATTTGCTTTTTCAAGAAACTTTATTTGTCCTGTATTCTGATAGGTTCAACATCNATGGGGTTGATTTGGTCCAAGGAACAGTCCATCAAAGACGCTGTTGTGACGGCTTATAAGAGGCTTTATCTGAACCCCAATGGGAAAACTATCAGGTGAGAAATAATGAAAAGAACAAGCAATTCAAACCATCGCTCACGAGTCTGGGGTTTCCAACGCAGCGGATGGTTTGCGTCGTATGATGGGGTTGATTTGGTCCAAGGAACAGTCCATCAAAGACGCTGTTGTGACGGCTTATAAGAGGCTTTATCTGAACCCCAATGGGAAAACTATCAGGTGAGAAATAATGAAAAGAACAAGCAATTCAAACCATCGCTCACGAGTCTGGGGTTTCCAACGCAGCGGATGGTTTGCGTCGTATGATGGGGTTGATTTGGTCCAAGGAACAGTCCATCAAAGACGCTGTTGTGACGGCTTATAAGAGGCTTTATCTGAACCCCAATGGGAAAACTATCAGGTGAGAAATAATGAAAAGAACAAGCAATTCAAACCATCGCTCACGAGTCTGGGGTTTCCAACGCAGCGGATGGTTTGCGTCGTATGATGGGGTTGATTTGGTCCAAGGAACAGTCCATCAAAGACGCTGTTGTGACGGCTTATAAGAGGCTTTATCTGAACCCCAATGGGAAAACTATCAGGTGAGAAATAATGAAAAGAACAAGCAATTCAAACCATCGCTCACGAGTCTGGGGTTTCCAACGCAGCGGATGGTTTGCGTCGTATGATGGGGTTGATTTGGTCCAAGGAACAGTCCATCAAAGACGCTGTTGTGACGGCTTATAAGAGGCTTTATCTGAACCCCAATGGGAAAACTATCAGGTGAGAAATAATGAAAAGAACAAGCAATTCAAACCATCGCTCACGAGTCTGGGGTTTCCAACGCAGCGGATGGTTTGCGTCGTATGATGGGGTTGATTTGGTCCAAGGAACAGTCCATCAAAGACGCTGTTGTGACGGCTTATAAGAGGCTTTATCTGAACCCCAATGGGAAAACTATCAGGTGAGAAATAATGAAAAGAACAAGCAATTCAAACCATCGCTCACGAGTCTGGGGTTTCCAACGCAGCGGATGGTTTGCGTCGTATGATGGGGTTGATTTGGTCCAAGGAACAGTCCATCAAAGACGCTGTTGTGACGGCTTATAAGAGGCTTTATCTGAACCCCAATGGGAAAACTATCAGGTGAGAAATAATGAAAAGAACAAGCAATTCAAACCATCGCTCACGAGTCTGGGGTTTCCAACGCAGCGGATGGTTTGCGTCGTATGATGGGGTTGATTTGGTCCAAGGAACAGTCCATCAAAGACGCTGTTGTGACGGCTTATAAGAGGCTTTATCTGAACCCCAATGGGAAAACTATCAGGTGAGAAATAATGAAAAGAACAAGCAATTCAAACCATCGCTCACGAGTCTGGGGTTTCCAACGCAGCGGATGGTTTGCGTCGTATGATGGGGTTGATTTGGTCCAAGGAACAGTCCATCAAAGACGCTGTTGTGACGGCTTATAAGAGGCTTTATCTGAACCCCAATGGGAAAACTATCAGGTGAGAAATAATGAAAAGAACAAGCAATTCAAACCATCGCTCACGAGTCTGGGGTTTCCAACGCAGCGGATGGTTTGCGTCGTATGATGGGGTTGATTTGGTCCAAGGAACAGTCCATCAAAGACGCTGTTGTGACGGCTTATAAGAGGCTTTATCTGAACCCCAATGGGAAAACTATCAGGTGAGAAATAATGAAAAGAACAAGCAATTCAAACCATCGCTCACGAGTCTGGGGTTTCCAACGCAGCGGATGGTTTGCGTCGTATGATGGGGTTGATTTGGTCCAAGGAACAGTCCATCAAAGACGCTGTTGTGACGGCTTATAAGAGGCTTTATCTGAACCCCAATGGGAAAACTATCAGGTGAGAAATAATGAAAAGAACAAGCAATTCAAACCATCGCTCACGAGTCTGGGGTTTCCAACGCAGCGGATGGTTTGCGTCGTATGATGGGGTTGATTTGGTCCAAGGAACAGTCCATCAAAGACGCTGTTGTGACGGCTTATAAGAGGCTTTATCTGAACCCCAATGGGAAAACTATAAGGTGAGAAACAAAGCAATAAATATAATCAATAAAACTTTCAATCATAAGTTTGGGGTGTCTAAAGCAGCAGAGGGTTTTTCTGTCACCGCTCATGAGTTTGGGGTTTCCAACGCTGTTGTGACGGCGTACAAGAGACTGTATCTGAACCCCAGTGGGAAAACTATCAGGTAAGAACCATAGAAAAGAACAAAAAGAAAAACTGTCCATAAGTGTGGATTTCCAACGCAGCTGATGGTGTCCGTCGTATGATGGGGTTGATTTGGTCCAAGGAGCAGTCCATCAAGGACGCTGTTGTGACAGCGCACAAAAGACTGTATCTGAACCCCAGTGGGAAAACTATAAGGTTAGAAAACAAGAATGGAGAAAAAATGCCATAAAAATAAAAGGGAGGAATGGGAAATTTTTGCAAGCATTTAATTTAGAGCTGCAAATATTGACCCTTTACGTTATTGACAATGGAGCAAGAGACATCATATAACAACTGAAATCGCTCATGAAAATGATTACATTGTGTTTGATATGTAAGAAAGCTGTATTTCGGCTTCTTCCAAAATTTAAAACATTTCATTTGATCTCTAAGTTTTTTGCTGTGTGTTTATTATTTTTTTACTTTTTTTCTTTTTAATCTTGACAGAGCAAGGAGCTTGACTGTAGTCCGAAACCTGATACAGCTAACGATCGGGGCATCCCTCAGAGAGCTGACATCTTTGGAAGAGATGGTTGCTGAGTTCACCAAGAATGGGGAACTTCCCTCCCAGAGCACTCAGATCCTGTGGGAGTTCTTCACCATGAAACATCCCGAGACCTCCGCCACTGAAAGCAGAGCAGCGTTACAGCTGCTAGGGATGGCTGCCCGGTAAGTATCTCGTCTTTATCTCTGGAAAATAATAGCAAAATACAAAGAAATTAACAGATAAATTAATAAATAGAGGATTTCCCACACAGATCCTGTGGGAGTTCTTTACCATATAACACTCCAAGACTTCTGCCACTAAAAGCATAGCTTTTGGAAAATACTAACGAATGTAGAAGAAATAAGTAAATAAATGAAATGACAAGGGAAATTCTTCTCCCAGAATGACCAGATCCTGTGGGAGTTTTTCACTATGAAACATCCCGAGACCTCCGCCACTGAAAGCAGAGCAGCATTACAGCTGCTAGGGATGGCTGCCCGGTAGGTAGCCTATCTTTACCTCAGGAAAATGATAACAATTTTTTTAAATATAATAATAATAATAATAATAATATATACAATTTATATAGCGCATGTATCCACTCTCATTGCTGAGTGCTCATGGTTAGATAAATCATGAAAATTGAAAATTTCCCAGATCTTTTTGAAAATCATCCTTTATTACCATTGTGTATACTTCTCTTCCCCTTTCTAAGTGCTGATCCTGTCATAATTCACATCAACGCCGCAATGCTAGTGTCTGAAGGTTACGGAGAATGTTGGAAGGATAATCCTCTCCTGGCTAAGGATAATTCACTTGAAATACATGGGATTATCTTGCAATATATATTGATATTTCTTTACTCTAAGTGGTAATACAGGGATCATCTTGTAATACTTATTTTTCTTTTTCTCTCTCTCTCTCTCAGTGCCGACCCTGGAATCATTCACAGCAAGATTGAGGTGCTGGTGTCTGAAGGCTTAGGAGATCGCTGGAAAGAAAATCTTCTCCTGGCTAAGGATCCTTGCCTGGCTTTGCTCAAACTAGGAGAGATCATTTTGTAATACCTCCTTTTTCTCTCTCTGTGCTAATCCAGGGATCATCCACAGCAAAGTTGATGTGCTGGTGTTTGAAGTATGAAAAAATGTCTTCTCCTCGCTAAGGATAATTCACTCAAAACTAGATGATCTTACAATACATATTCATATTTCTTTTCTCTTTCCCTCTCTTAGTGCCGATCCAGGAATCATCCACAGCAACATTGAGGTGCTGGTGTCCGAGGGCTTAGGAGAACGTGGGAAGGAAAATCTTCTCCTGGCCAAGGATACTTGTCTGGCTTTGCTCAAACTAGTGGGCACTGAAAAGGTATGCAAATATCTTGTTTAGCACAAAAAATTAGGTAAAATCCAGCAAGGATTTATAAACAGCATTCAAACTGAATTTTTCTCTGAAAATTATAAGAATTTTGATATTTTTCTTCTTTTTACCACTGGCCTTTGATTATTGAAATAGAAAAGTAGATTAATAATGACATAACAAAATTTAGATTGAATGATGCTTTTTGTGATTACTGTTATTCTTTTTCTTTTTGCTCCTTGTTTTTAATTAGAAGTTATCTTTGAATACTTCTGTTGTCAAGCCAACCTATCACAGAATTAGGCCAGGCCTTACATTATTTATTTATTATTATTATTGTTTGCTGTCGTTTTATTTTTCCTCAGATTCCAACATGTTGTGGACACTAAATATTCTAAATATTGACAAATGAAATAATGGTATATGAACAATCATGGTTTCTTTGTAGACCAAGTAAGTATAGAACAGCAAGAACAGTACAGGACTGCTAGCACACTTAAACATTTCTTCATTTAATGTTATTTAGTATGATGAATGCTAATAATTCAATCTTTGATTCTCTTGCAGCCCAAGGTTTTGAGTGGGAAGGAACAATTCAGGTTGGCTAGTACACATGAGATCTTTGGCAAGCTCAGTGATATCCTGGTCGACAGTAAGTTTGGACAAATATTTTTTACTTCCACCTGAAGATATAAGCCATTATTCTATTATAAGGTACCTTTTTCTGAATTTGTGGGTGTTGCTAGAGAGCAATTGATTTCAAACAGTTTGAGAATCATTTGCAAATTGAAATGTGAATTTTTATTCGCACACAATTTGTGCTTTTCACAAGACAAAGGATTTTGATTGATGCATGCCAACTTTCTAGCAACCCCCTCCTTTGTCAGTTATATTGATCATGAAAAATGCTGTCCAGTGGAAACTGCATAAAAGGAGATGCTCTGAACTACCTAAATGTAGGAGGAATCTCTTTTTGTCAGACCTGTAAAACAAATGAATGGTTGGGGACCAGGAAAGTAAACTTTCATAGTTTATTAGGATTTTGTTTAATCAAAACTTTTTACACTGATTTTCCTCAAACAGCTAGCGGGCGTCTTGCTATCGAATAGAGAGCATTTAGATAGATTTAGTTCCAACTCACATTTTAATTGTTACCTTTTCTGTACCAGGTATGACACAACTGGAGAACAAATACTGGGTTCCCCTGGCCGAGACAGGTGTAAAAACCATTTATCGTCTAGCTGAGCACCCAGACACTCTTTGTGGAGACATGCTGAAACGGCTAGCTGCTGTCTTGCTGGAAAACAGAGACCAAGAGTCGGCCTCACAGGAAATGGAGGATGGAACACAGGGAGAAGGTAAGCTATGTTCAATCACTTTACAGACAGTTAATGAAGTTATTGAGAGTTGCTGATATTGAATTTGAGAAAGATTTGTTTTTGCAGATTTCTTGTGATACATATAATCTGAAAACACAAAGTATCAGGGTTTTTTTTAGTAGCATATTATTTTTACCTCTTCAGGCGGAGTTGTATAGAGTAAATAGCTCGAGCAAACAATTAAGCAGTTTTAATTTTAAGGTTGAAATGTCTTCAATTCGCTGTGAAATACAAAAGACTGTTTTTTAAGTTAGAGTACTGCTTTTGCAAGCCCAAAACTGACATTCCAAGAATTCTGTCCCATTTGTTAATTTGTTTATTCGTTCATTTGTTTTTAGCATTTTCTTGCAGTAATGTATAATATCTAATATCTTCAATCTAGGTTCAGTGACTGGTTGCCCATCTGGTCTCTTATCTCACCTAATGGCTATCTCTGGCCAGATCGCTCTTCATCTTTTTCAAACTTGAACCGGGATGTGTTTATTTGTTTATTCACTTGTTCGTTTTCAGCTGTTTTCTAACCGTAATGTATGATATTCTCTCTTCAATCTAGATCCAGTGACTGGTTGCCCATCTGGTCTCTTATCTCGACTAATGGCTATTTCTGGCCAGATCGCTCTTCAACAGCTGATACATCTTGATGTGATGGTCCAGTGTGAGCTCAAACGAAGGCACAATGTACAAGAGAAGAAGAAAGAGGACAAGCAGAAGAAAGCTAAGGTATTGCTTTTGTTAGAAGGGATGCAAAGTTAAAAATTTGTTGTTTGCTTATTTAATTTTCATGAGAGCTTCAGAACAAATTGCCAATAGAAATCCGATCATCTCAGTTTGTTGTTGTTTCTAAACTGGTACGCAATACAACTCCTTGGTCAAAGTGCTGCACAACTATAAATAACGTTTGTTAATTTCTGTAGTTTGTAAAACTATTAATACTGCAAAATTTACTCAGTCGGTTTGTGTTAATGAGCTGATAGATGCATTCAATTGTCAATTTTTATTATGGAATCAGATAAAATATACAAACTTTGTTAATCCGCTTTTATCGGAAACAGAGTGAAGGTGACAATACAAATGCTGAGGATGAGATGGGGCTAGCTGGTGCGACCGCCGAGGATGCTGAGGGAGAGTTCATAAAAAGAATCTGTGATTCCAGCATTGTAACAGGTAGGCCATTTGGTTTGAGAGAATTGTTATTTTTCAAATCCATGCAAGAATCCATGTCACAGCCAGGAGAAGACATTTTTAAATTCATACTCGCTACCTTTTGTCTGCTGTAGAGTAGCGAAGATAGTAGCTGTCGATCAAATAAAAGTGAGTGATATCTTTGCTCAGGGATGTGGGCAAATCAGCAACCATTTAGTGCACATGTGCAGTGTACAACAGTCTACTGTATAAGCCGATAATTTTTGTGTATTGCAATTGCCGTCATTTACACAAACTTCTGCTTGTCTTCATCTTTCATCTGGAGCTCAGGGCCACAGATAATCTAGCATTTGCCAAGTTCAAACCTCTTCTAGACTCATGTCATTGTTGTCATTGTCTTCATTTACTTCTGCTTAGCACCGTCTTTCATGGTATCATTTATTTTTGCATTCTTCAATGAACAGGGCCTAATCTCCTTGGAGCCATCAAGCCCCTTGTTGTTTTGATCTGCAGCAACCCTGTCAAGTACTCAAGCCCAGAGCTTAGTGCCACTGCTAGTCTAGCATTGGCCAAGTTCATGCTGGTCAGTGCAGAGTTCTGTGAACAACAGCTGCAGCTTCTATTCACCGTTCTCGAGAAGGTAATTTTGATTCCTTTTTTTTCTTCTTCCTTCTTTCTTCATTTTCTCTTTCCCCGTGCTCTGCTCCCTCCACCTCTCCCTCCCTCTCCCTCCCTCTTCCTCCCACTTCCTCCCACTTCCTTCACCTACTCCCTCCTTCCCATCTCTTCTCCCCTCATCTCCCTTTCTTCTCTACCTCCTCTACTCCTCTTCCTCCCCTCCTCTTCCTCCCCTCCTCTTCCTCCCCTCCTCATCCTTACCCGCCCCTACTCCTCTTGATCCCCTCCTCGTT
>BQKZ01002239.1:56105-75030 GCA_036244855.1 Temnopleurus reevesii | reverse complement strand
ACATTCTAAAGTGATTCGCCTTTTGATAGTCTCTGGAAATAGTCATTTTTTATCAATGATGAATGTTAACATTTTTCTGGAATTCAGGCATTTTTTGTTTTTCTGATAATTTTTCATGTTTCAAATTCGATGATATTCATAACGAAGTTGCAAACAAATTATATTTGCAGCAATTACTAAAGAAAATTCCAGACAAAGTTTAGATACCAGATTTCTTCTGACATTTGTTATTTCAATAATCTCAATACTTTGGGTTTATTCTTCTTTACATGATGCTGTCTCAATTACCACTGACTATTTCAGAAAGCATCTTGGTTAACTCGAGCGAGGCGTTTTGAAAGTTAAAAAGTATTTAAAACTCATGTGTTTTAACAACCGTTCATAACTCCTCTGTGAATTGAGACTTATGACCCCTTTTATTTTGTTATTTTACACTACAGGAATCGTACACGATTGTTGAATGTGCTATGCCATGCAGTGCAGGAATAAATGAGATATCGTTTCATCCTCATTACAACAACGTGTGAACCTTTGTCAGATTCTCCAACAGGTTGTTTATGGGAACTGGTTTTGTGTATATACTTCCAACTATCAAATTGTGGTATGTGGCCTCAGATTCCCTTTAAGTAAAAATAAGACGGATTGTTTAGAACGTGCTTTAATGCATCAAATATGACAGCCATGAAAAAAAACCCGTTAATGACATTTAGAAAGATTTGTCAAGTTACACAATACAATACAATACAATACAAAATAAATTCTTTTATAGCGCGTAATACACAAATACATGGTTCCAGAGCGCTTTACAGTGTACATCAAAAGAAGGATACAGAAATGAAAGAAACTAATTGGTCAAACCATGGATCGTAGGATCCATGGTCAAACAGAAGAGTTTTCATGGCTCCCTTAAAGGTCTCCAGTGACGGCAGAAGGCGGACAGATTGAGGGATCTCATTCCAAAGAGAAGGTGCAAATGATTGAAATGAAGTATCCCCAGCTTTATTGTGTGTTTTGGGGATGTGGAGCAAAGTACTGTCTGAACTTGAGCGGAGAACAGGTCGAGCAGAGTGATGACGGGTGATGTTGATCTATAGGTGGGAGCTTTTCCATGGAGACACTTAAAGGGGATTGAAACCCAAAAAGTATATTTACTTATTTCAGTAGGCATAATATTTACCGATTTAATGGAATATTTTATTGTACAAGAAAAAACAGCATAAGGAGATAAATTTTCAGTTTCTGAGCCAAGATTTCGTCTGCTAGCAATACCCTGGGGGCTACCATTTTGTTATTTGGTACGAGAAAGTATTTTGTTATCCCCGAGTAGAACGTCTTTGATCGAAATATAAGCTTAGAATTTGAATAAAAATATACCTTACATATGGTCATATATTTCAATATCTTAAAACTGGTCTGGATTTATTTTTAAAAAGAAAGTTTTGTTCATTAGAATCGTGTTTTATTGGCATGGGCGTGACGTTTTTGCGGAGTAATGACGTTTTTGCGGAGTAGAGTCCAAGTTTCCTTGTAACAAAACAAATGAAAGAAAGGAATCTGTATTATCGGTTGGCTATTTAAACCATTGTATATCACTTTCTTTAGCATTATACCATCAGATGAAGACCAGAACAAAAACAAAAATCTGCGGTACAGGGTGGCCTTTTAAAGTCATGCATTCGCATTTATATAGGGTCTTTGGCAAAACGCTACGTTTTCACCTGTATTTAAACAATAGAATACAATACCTAGAAGGCTTGCTAAATAAAGGAAATGCTGTTATGCCAGGCAAGTCCACTAAAAGCACATTTCTTTAGTATAAACAGATGAATTGAAGACTGAATTATTTTTTATAAGTCGTACTAAAATATTGGACACCTATCACGCATTTTTTCCAACATAACGTATTTTATTTGCCAAAGATTGAACTATTTTACAGTTTAATTAATATTTCCCTTGCCATACAAAATGATATCAATGGATCACGTCGAAATATCTGTTCAGAACAAAATGGCAGCCCCCTTGTAATGTGATAGCAGACGAAGACCTGTTCTAAAATATCGGGAAATTTACACTTTTCTGAATTTATTTTAGAGCTTGATCCAGTCTGATTAGTAGTGGTATATGATACCTTTCTTATAGGTGTATATTATCCTCTAGGATTCATTCTTCTTTAAAGACGATGGTTGTCCTATACTGCATTACGCAGTAAATAGCCTTTTGACTTTGACCATTTCACTTCTGACATATCATTGCACCCCTGCAGAAAGGCATGCCCAATCATTTGATTTCACAATTATTTATTTATTTCATTTATCTATTTATTTATTTGCTTATTTCTTATATCTATACAGGGTGTTTATGCCACAAACACAGGCTCAGTTCACCTATTTGGTGGTCTTCCATGATACCTTGTTTGAAAACAATAACATAAAGTTAGAGCCAGGACGAGTAAGGATATACTAATTATTGTATTCTTATATTATTTCGATGAATGCATTGCTAAATCAATACTGCCTCTCTTGTGCCGAGTCGATCACGAAGTTACCATGACAAATTGAAGACCTGATTTTTTTTTTGCTGCGTAATGCATTATGGGACAACTTATTGCGTACAAGCAATAGTGCAACTTTCGAGCAACAACCCTGAAGCAGTTTCGGCGGTGCTGTGTATGTTCAATACATATCACATCACCTGTGTTGAGTGCAGCACAATATGGACAAATTTCTTTCTGACGAGAATTAAACGAATGTTTCACCACATGTTACGCACGATTGAAGTATGTTAACGAGTGTTATATGCGTAAGATTTTCGATTACTTCATGAAGTTGGTAAAATACCGCCTACGCGACCCCCTGGTTGAAAGGCGAGAGTCAGAACCACTATAGACATACTCATGGTAAATGCAGGAATAACATTTATTAAATTACCAAGAAGATTCGGGGATATTTAACAGAAATGACTCACCATTACTATCGACAGTTGGTTCCACGGGTTCATCTGTACCGGGTCCTAAAATAAACAGACAAATATTACATAGGTTAGCAAATAATACTACTCTCTCAACCCAAAAGATTTTAGATTGATTCACGAAAACACGATATAGTAGGGCAGTCACACTGACTGATCTCACCCTGCTTGCCTCACACCGCATCAACACAATTTTGAGTATTATTGTCTTATCATTACATTTGAAATCTGCGTCGGGTCAATGTTTTTTCCAACTTAAACGCTTCCAAGACGCACAAAGAAGTAGGTTATACTGTGGACTTACGTTCGGCGTAAGCTCCTTCAGCGCGAGCCAAACGTCAGTCCACCGTCATACTGTGCGCTCGGTAAGCGTTTTTAATGTTCAAAAGTGCAAAGTTGTGAGACGGCTTTGAACGGGGTCTGAAGCCATTTAAATGCAGCTGCACATGAATGTTGTTTTCAAGACCTCTTAGTGATTTTAAGAACTTAAATGATGAAGGGAGGAGGGGACTTTAATACTTAGACACAAAGACGCGCCAACACCGTGACGAGTTTTACGTGTGTTAATGCAATTCTATTTATTGCAATGCGATTGTTGCTACGATGGTTTAATGTAACCTTTACTTGTTGTCCAACACACATTTTCGTGTTCATATTGTGTTATTGTTTATTCCGTTTTTAATACAAAAGAAGTTGTATTCCCCTATTCATTTGTTTTATTTAATTTATTATGTTTTCTATGTTATATATCCTATTTCGTATTTCGTACTTTATGTTTTGGCAGGGCTCTCTTCCAAAGAACGCCCTGTGGCTTAAACGAGATTCCCCTGTCTTTTAAAGAAACCTGAATGTATAAATAATGAATAAATGAATAAAACTAAATAGAAGAAAACACATAGCGTGATTTCAGTCACCCTATATACATATCACTAATAAATGAACGAACAAATGAATAAGAATTTGGATCTGAAACGTGAACTCTGAACCTTATCAAAATAACAAATGATATGAAACAAAATTATATACTCACTATCCGTATTCCATTGTGTTGGTTCCCAAGGTTCACCCGTAACCGGTCCTAAAATTGAAGTTTGCATTTATCATTTAAAAAAAAAGTTTTACACAGTAAAAGATTAAATCCCAAGTACAATTTTGGTAACGATTAAGAAATGTGATTTTTGAGGGATGTTTATCATGACAATATATCTTACACACATTTCGAGACCAAAGCATATTTTTACGAACTGATTTTGTTTTAAAATTTGTATTTGACCGTTAAATCATATTTAGCGTCCTAGCTCTCTTGGTAATAACAATATTTTGTTTGTTATCAGGCATAACCAAGATTATTTCTGAGATTTGACAAAATAATGACAAAAAGTTATACACGAAAATTGAATTCTGAAATTTTTATCCGATTATGTGCACGAAAAGGTGTCCTTTATCAAGAAAGAAAATATCGAATAAGTGGCAGGTTACATGAAACTGGGATATTTTGCACATTTCAGGTTATAACTTTACCAAAACTCTATTATTTTTCACACAATCTTTTGCGCAATGTATTCATGATACTAAATTTCATTTCACTTCGATTTGAAGACAAAATTTGGAGACAAAAATATTCGCTTTTACCAAAACTTTACTTGGGCTTTAAATATGAAATGTCATTAACACGATATAAACTATTTCTGCAAAATACAGTCGGTCGTGGACAATATAACCGTACGCCGTGTATTGAACTGTGCGGACACAACAATAACCAGCCGGTTCCGATTTGAATAGCATTACAAAGGAGCATTATTGAATTGGCGTTCGACTTAATTCTTTGGAAATAGATTATCGTGTTCATACCAACTTCAAATAGAACCCCATGCACAAATAGCCGGCGTTTAACCGCCGTTTAGCCAGTGAACATTTTGTGTTTCCAAGTCTGATACGGTTAAACTGACTTGTTTTCAGGTAATTTCTATTATTATGACGTGTTGTCTTATATTCTTTCTTTTCTTTTGTTATGTTTGAATCTCCAAAAGAATTGAAAAATTAAATGATTTGATTTGATTTGATTGATACTGTTCGATTAAAAAACGGCCCGTTTATAAAGTAGTTATCGGTACAACAATGCAAAAACGTTGATGTAAAAATCGGCTGGTGTTGTCAAAATGGATCACGTACGTGGTGTATAATTACACCACGTATGTTCATTTAACACCATTCGTATATATTTAGTGCAATACCAGCCTAATTCAACACTGGCGTACGGTTGTAAGAGTGTATATCTGTAATCGGTCCTAAAATCGAATAGACATATTTTAACCATTATTTATGAAAATACCAAAACATTCAAGTTATGGCTAATCAACCAATAACCTAACAACTTCTCATAGATTGTTCAGTCTCTGGATCGATCAGTGTTGTTTTATCCCAAACGTTTCTGATTGCATTCACTTAAATTATGGAAAATTGTGATTTAAATACATGAATAGACCTTTTACCGAGTCTTCTCCGGTTTGGATTGGTTTCATTTTCCATATGAATATTTAAAAAAACATGAAAATACAAACACAAAATCAATATACAAATAAAAAAAAGAATCCTAATACATGATAACGACCAATGATTATCAAGCTGATAACTCACCATCTGTATTCCATTGTGTTGGTTGCCAAGGACCATCTGTAATTGGTCCTAAAATCGAACAGATAAAGTTGAACCATTAACTAATGATGAATGGATTCAAGGTATTTTAACTAAAATGCTCAAAACATGGTTAATGTCTCTACCACTTTTGATAAATTGTTTGATAAACGCAATTGGGTTCATTATGTTAAATAATTGTCATGATACCAAGTTTCATTTTACTTTGTTATGTTCTGTTGAAGTGAAAATAAATAAATTGAATTGAGCTTAATTAAATTGATTAGATTGTTTTCATCCGTAACGTTTATGATCGCATTTATCTAAATCATGCAATACATTATTTACATTGATTTAAAAACGTTACAGCATGTTTGTTATACGTTTATCATTTATTATCAAACTGAGTAAAAATGAGGATCAAATACTCACGGTCTGTATTCCATTGTGTTGGTTGCCAAGGATCATCTGTGATTGGTCCTAAAATCGAACAATTACGTATATTTAAACCAATGCTTATGAAAATTTCTTAACCAAAATGTTTAAGATATGAGCAATCAATTTCAGTCTATGAATTGATAAGTGTTATTTCATCCCGACCGTTTCTGATCGTATTTATCTAAATCATGCAATACATTATTTACATTGATTAGTAAACTTTACAGCATGTTTGTTATACATTTATAATTCATTATAGAATTGAGTAAAAATGAGGATCAAATACTCACGGTCTGTATTCCATTGTGTTGGTTGCCAAGGATCAGCTGTGATTGGTCCTAAAAATCGAACGATTACGTATATTTAAAGCATTACTTATGATAGTTTCTTAACCAAAATGTTTAAATTAATGGCCAATCATTGTTCAGTCTACAAGTTAATTAGTGTTATTTCATCCTGATCGTTACTGATTGCGTTTGAATTGATTAATAAACCTCTCCAAGGATCACTGATATTTAACCGAATGATAGTTATTGTTGTTTGTTGTTGTTTTTATTTTCCATATAAAAATAACAAATGAAAATACAAACACAAAATCAATATACAAAAGAGGAAATTGGCTTGAAGCTCTACTCAGAGCGACTAACAAAGTAGTTATGTTCTTCCTAGAGGTCCGGTGTGTAGAACAGAGGTGACAGATGAGTACGGATTAATTGATTTGGGATAAAATAAACATTATTAAACATGAATAAAGTAAACATAATTAAAATTAAAGACAAGAAAAGGTTAGAATAGGGAGCAAGTTCTCACCATCAGTATTCCATTGTGTTGGTTGCCAGGGATCGTCTGTGATTGGTCCTAAAATCGAACAGTCACATTATTGATTTCAGATTTACAACTCGCATCCTGACATTTTCTGGGATTATCCATGTTTATTCATTATGAAATATCATCTAAGTTCTAATGGTAGCAAGAAAATTCTGCGATGCGGAACTATCCCTTTAATGAATTCAAAGATGTTCATCGTTGTAAAGAATAATGGAGAAACATTACCCTGTTATCTAATGATGTCAAAATATAAACGTAAAGAGGTTGAAACGTTTCGACTTTCAAAACGATACGTTGTATATCATTGTTTAATTAATTTGCTATGAGCGCTTTGAGCATCTAATTAGGATGGGAAGTGCGCTACATAAGACCCATGTATTATCATTATTATTATTATTATTATTATTATTATTATTATTATTATTATTATTATTATTATCATTATTATTATCATTATCATTATTATTATTATTATAATTTTCAGAAAATGATGGCAAACCAGTGACCGGCACAGCGGCTAATCACAGCGATCATCAAGACAATAGCAAGCGCACGATCAAGCGTGATCTCTGTCGATTGTCTGATGAAGGCTTGCAGATTAGCAGTCGAAACGTCACAAACTAGCCGCGTAAGGTTGTACATTGTGAGACAAGTGATTAAATTTCCTCAGATATTTTAGTTATGCCCCGGTCATGTAGGGCACCGGAAGAACGACTCATTGTTTGGAGGCAGTTAATTGTGAATTAACAAAGAGTCGTGTTGAATCGTGTTGCTTCCGGGGTCTTATGTGACCGGGGCCTTACCTGGCTCCGTACAGATTACGCCGGCGTCTTCGCTATGGGCGCAGTTGTGAACACCAAAACCATTATGTTGGCAATCAAATAGGTCTGTCTCAGTCCCATTGCACCAGACATTATCCATCCAAATCTGACCGCTACCCTGTCCAAAGTGGGCGTTCCATAGTGATGAGATTGCACCCTCATACCCTAGACTCCTGCACACTACTCGGGCATCATTGAGGTCCCAAGAGTCGTCACACACAGTACCCCAAACTCCATTGTACAGCACCTCGACTCTGCCTTCATGGGCCACGTTGCCGTTTACGAGTCGTACTGTCCACGAGTCAAAAGTGGATAAAATAATTGATTTTTTTTAAATGCATCTGAGGTAAAATAATATAATTTAATGAGAAGAATGCTTCAAGGTACAAAGAGTTATCTTTCTTGGAAATGTGAGTGGTCCTGGGAAGGACCTACCCACTCTTGACGTTTCGATGAGCATGTTCTCATCGTTTTCAAGAGAATCATGCTCATCAAAACGTCGAGAGTGTTTAGGTCCTTTTCAGGATCACTTAAATTTCCAAGAAAGATAACTCGTTGTCCCGTGAAGCATTCTTCTCATCATTCATCCACGAGTGAAACTTTCAAGAAATATAATTTAAGTACATTAGTTTAATTCAATTCAATTCAAATTTTATTCCATATTCAAATAGATAAAAACACACATAAAGTATTTACAACAAAAACATCAAAAACATAATATTATACAAGACAAGTATAAATATCAGAGTCACTTTTAGTTTTGCATTTTCATGATATAAGAAAGAGAAAGAAAGTTTAGGGTGAATATGGTAGGGGAAAAAAACAAAAGCCAAAAGAGGCTTATCTAGGGTTTCCCCCCAAGGATTATAGAAGTAAGAGGAGAAGAGGGAGAAAAAATAGAAAAACAGATACAGAGAAAGAGGAAGAAAGAGAGACTACCAGAGAATTAAGGAACTTTATAACTGTACATGCTTTTATATTTAGTATTTAGGCGTTTATGCATCTTCAAGCATTAAATAGTGTCTGTATTTCCGTTTAAATGATGATAAAGTAGGAGTTGATCGGATATGAATAGGGACGTCGTTCCAACATTTAACCCTGAATGACATGAAATATAGATTACTAGTTGAGGCGAATAGAAGCAAATAAAACAGCTCGTTCACGATCGCCGCATGGAGCCGACATTTGAGTAATACGTCTAATGTAAGGTTCCGTGCGTGACTTTTACAATTCGTTTGCGTTCTCCGTGTGCAGGTCACATTCGCAAATTGTGGTTGTTTTTTTTTTAATAAAGATGAACGATCAAATCTTAAAACTCAATATTGAAAACAACTAGATACCTTAATTAATGTCATGGGGTGTTAAATGGAATTCGTTTGAATATGAATACTACCAACTAGCAATTTAGGATTTTTGGCCTCGAGACGAATTGTTTGAAGCATGCTTTAGAATGACAAACGGTTAATATAAAAATTCACAATCATGGGTTGTTTAGGGGAATTGGTTCTGTGTAAATACTTCCAACTATCAAAAAGCTTCAGTCCACCGTCTGATCAGCGTATACTGTGCGCTCGGTGAGCGTTTTTAGTGTTTAAAAGTGCACATTCGGCCTTGAACGGGGTCTGAAGCCATTTAAATGCAGCTGCACATGAATGTTGTTTTCAAGACCTCTTAGTGCTTTTAAGAACTTGAATAATGAAGGGAGAAGGGGACCTATTTAGACACAAAGACGCATCAAGACAGTGAAGAGTTCTACGCGTATTGATGCAATTATATTTATTATTACAATGCGATCGCTGCTACGATGGTTTAATGCAACCTTCCCTCATCGTCCAACAAACATTTGCTTGTAAAATAATCGTTAAGCGCTTATAGATTTCTTTTAACACCCCTCTCATATTTGCAGTTCAAAATATTTCCGACACTTCTCTGTATCCAATTCACTTTACACATGCTTGGAGATTTTCAGGAAAAAGTTTTGATTTCACCGAGCGCACGAGTTACATCGCGTATGTCAATGAGGTGCACATGAGCAACCTGGCCCAGAGGGGGATGCCCATTGGAAATCAAGATTTCTGTTCGGTTCACTATTATTAAAACAATATTCGATAATTACCATGGGTATTAGGCCAATGTGTTGGTCGTTCTGTCCATGGCTCTCCAGTAGCTGGTTCTGAAACATGATGGGCAGTCAGTAAAATGGGTTCATTACTTATTATTCTAATTTGAAAATATCAATGATTTTAGAGATCATAAGCCGGACGAGGAAGCTTCGCCAGTGACCACAAATTGTTTGTATCTATTTTTGCTTCTCGTTTTCTTTTGGCACAATACTCCTTTTGCCTATTGTCTTTCAGAAAGATATATGATGGGAGGTCTAACGTCTGCGCATCTACATTTTCAGCTTGAAAACAGCATGAAGTCAATGAATATCCTATTCAATATTAATCTGATATTATCACAAACATCCTCAAGATAATGTCTGAGGAATATCTCGGCAAAATCTGACCAGGAACAATGTTATTTTAGATGAAATATACACCCCTCTCACATTTGCAGTTCAAAATATATTGGACCCTTCTCTGCATCCCATTCACTTTACACACGCTTGGAGATTTTCAGGAACAAGTTTTGATTTCACCGAGCGCACGAGTTACATCGCGTATGTCAATGAGGCGCAGATGAGCAACCTGGCGCAGAGGAGGATGTCCATACCACACTTAAAAAGCCATTGGGAATCAAATTTCTGTGTATTTTTTCGGCATCTTCAATCTTTGTATCTGATATCTTGTACATTCATAAACGGTTCACTATTATTAAAACAATATTCGGTAATTACCATGTGTATTAGGCCAATGTGTTGGTCGTTCTGTCCATGGCTCTCCAGTAGCTGGTTCTGAAACATGATGGACAGTCAGCAAAATGGGTTTAGTACTTATTCATCTAATATAATTTGAAAATATTAATGATTTTAGAGATCATAAGCCGGATGATGGAATTCTCTAAAGGCCCGCACCTTATTTCTGAGCAAATATAAAACAGTAAAATATATCAATCAATCACAGAATCTGTTATCACTTGAAGGAGAATATTCTGAAGTTTATTAAGATATAAAAATTGAGCAGAAAAAGCACAAAAATCGTCTACGAGGAACAGTTTCCGAGAACGTCTTTCAAACTGCAGTAGTTTTTGGAACGCATTTAAAGCCACGCACTGCTCTTTGCCGATCATATAAAGGATAATTACCAACATTTATTGCTATATTTTTTACTTCCAAATGTCATATAACTTCTAAAGATTAATTTAAAATAGTATAAAATTATTGGTATTATAGAAAACTGTCGATTTTCTGCCTAATTCTTGACTGCATTAGCAAAATAATATGTTCGCAATGGCTTCCTTAGTCCCATGCATAGTCAAGTCACAGAGTTTTTATTACGCGGGCCTTTATATGAGCGGACCATAGGCCTACTAATCAGGGGATGCATTCAATATTAACTGACATTCGTGTATCAATTTATCTTTTGATATTTTAGAAATAATACATAGGTCTGTGAAATTAGATTATTTTATTCTCCATATTCGGTATTTATTCACCCTGAACCCGATGTAAACTATTTCCGAGAAATTAAGCCCAATTAATTCCAAAACATTTGTAGGCCTATATTTGTATTTGATGTAGTATACACTTATTAAAGGTTCACCTAATCAATTAATGAAATAATATTCTATATTTACCGTGAGTATTCGGTTGTTCTGTCCATGGCTCTCCAGTTGCTGTTTTTGAAACACAATAATATTGAAAAAAAAGTCAAATACGATTATAATTTCTTTTTGTATCCAAGGATATTCTAAATTTAGCCACGATATCATATCAGAACCGGATGGTTCGTGTATAAGAACCCATCCACGATAATCGCACGATTGATCGCGAGCATTTGATAGCACGGTTGGCTACAACAGGCTTCAATTGCATAGTAGGGGTTTTTCGAAATTATGCTGATGGTGGCTTGCAGACGGTAAGAAACGATTGCACATTTAAAGATGCGCAGATCAAATGCGCACTCGTTTTCTACCGTCCACAAGCCTCCGTCCATCAATTTCGGAAACTTAAGGCCCCAGCACACCAAACACGGCACGGCGTAACGGCACGGTTTTTACGCAGTATCTTGGTTGTTATTGGCCAGCGCGCTCCTCCGCGTACAGAATCTTCAACACTTGACCAATCACAGGGGAGAGAGC
Organism: Temnopleurus reevesii; assembly: GCA_036244855.1. Taxonomy (NCBI): domain Eukaryota; kingdom Metazoa; phylum Echinodermata; class Echinoidea; order Temnopleuroida; family Temnopleuridae; genus Temnopleurus; species Temnopleurus reevesii. The sequence goes on along the minus strand of BQKZ01002239.1, from coordinate 63,100 downwards.
GCGTAAATACCGTGCCGTGATGCCGTGCCGTGTTTGGTGTGCCCGGGCCTTTACTACCAGTAGTATAGCGAGCGAGTTTTTTAAATGAAATATTATGCATCCATGAGAGAAGTTATCTGCGGAGTAGCAAAGAAAAAATCGTGCGCGGGCTTGTTCCCCGATATGTTAGTTTCTTTGGGTATGTTAAGGAAAAATGGTAAGAAAGTGATGATCTTGTTGGAGGTGTAGCACTGAATAATTAAATGAAATGTTGCATGTACACTTGTGGATGTGGTCGGGGAGGGGGTCATGAAGCTTGTCGCCAGCGACAAGTAGTTATTCTCCGACATTTAAAAGAGCAACGATCAACAATAGTGCCTTTCTCTCCGCTTCCATTAAATCAAAATCAAGAATTTAATTGATTTAAGGCCCGTGCACACCAAACACGGCACGGCATCACGGCACGGTTTTTACGCGATGTCTCTTGTCTGATTGGCCAATTGTTGAACATCCTTTGCGCGGAGGAGCGCGCTGGCCAATAACAACCAAGATAATGCGCAAATGCCGTGCCGTTATACCGTGCCGTGTTTGGTGTGCTGGGGCCTTTAGTCAGGGAACACTAATTGAGGCTGGCGACAAATTTCATGAAACACCAAATACAACAGGTAGCAAATGTGAAGAGCATAAAATTTGAGTAATGTGAGTGCGTTTCAAAGAGCTTTGTTAATATATAAAGCTCTTTGGTGCGTTTAGGAGGATAACTACACCATACGTTTTGCGGCACTTTGCAGTCTCCGGAGCTTGGATGGCAAAGTTTGACACGGGCATTTCCAAAATCTAACCAGGATTAAGTCAAGGCATGAAACCTTTTTTTTCAGTTGCAGCTTGGTAAACTTTTGCGTAGCGTTCGAATAAATTTTACCCGGCCACACGAAGACTACCGAAGACTGCCGAAGAGTAACTATTCGGCACTTTTCGGTACTCTTCGTCCGTTAGCAGGAAGCAATTTACCAAAAACGAAACAACATACTGTTGAAAAAATATTGGTTAAAACAGATGGAATTTTTATCATGTTGGTTTACTGCTGATAAACAAAAAATACGTCCAATATACGATGAAAATATGTTTACGTTGATTAAAATTTGATTAATAGTTTGAATGACGGTTTTTTATTCAGACACTGTTGTGTAAACATAATTATGCCCAACTTTTTCTTAGAGTTTGACTGACTGATATTAGCCCTTTTTTCTATTCACCCGGATACTGTAATTTTGCAAAGCAATGAGAAAATGAAATAAAAATGAAAATTGAAATTACAAACCATTGATATTTGCTTACCATCTTGTGAAAGGGTGGGACTACATTGCGAAAGAAGACAGAATAAGAAGGAGATCAGTGTCACTTTGATCCCTCCCATCTTGAGGACTCCTTTGTCCAACGGTAGACCCGAGCAAGAAGACCCCGATGGTTACCCGGTGATTATGTCTCTGCTGTTCGCTAATTGAAGCTACCTGGCTCTGATACCAAGGTTGTCGATGGATGCCACATAGATAAAGTGCGAAATAATTCCCATATTTATAGGATTTCTTTCGTGTTAGAGAATGATTTTTTTTACCGATATTAACGTTTTTGTTAATGTCTTACTATGTAACATGCAGCGGATGGCGAGCATTGATTAAGCTAGTTAATGATATCAAATAATGTATACACTTCAAATGATATTAAATATCCAAGTGCTTTAAAGTTTGAAAAATGTAAACATTTACATCTGTAATTGTTGATTGATTTTTCTTAAAGTGAAAGCAAAAAGTTACAGTATATTACATCAGATAAAACGAACAGGTGTTCAAATAAAAAATTGGGCCTACTCGATACTATACTTATCAACAAGTTCATCAACTTTTTTTAGTTCATGGCCAACGTTTATCCAGTGAACGGAAGGGAAAATGATTGACTGATACCGTACCAACATGTGCTGACGTCGATCAGTGTCGATAGCAACTTGAATAGATTCAACATAAGCCTAGCATCTTCCTCGTTTGTAACAATAGGGACTGTACATTTCATTTCATATACGATACGGTTGCAATACTTTGGCTATGGATGGTGTAACTAAAGCATAATTTTTTCCTCGAGGTAACCAAAACGGTACAAGAAGATTCCATTTTGCATCTTTTACTCGCCGTATGGGCAATCAAATGAAAGTGTCCTGTCCATTTCGCGAAAAAGTTGATCTCTTGACTCAAATCTAATACGTGTGGAACAGATAGTATCTGCGACACATATCATTACATTTCAAAGAAATTTCACCGAGAGATGCAGTAGCCGTGTTTGCCCGTATATGAAAATCATAACTCTAAGTTCATGTATAATAAAAGGATATATACATATCCAAAACCGGGAAGGATTTAATGATAAAGCTGAAATTATAAAATTACTAAAGCAGCACTAGTACTCTATGCTTAGATATATTGACATTAATAAAGCTGCTCTTCATAGATGTCCTGAAAGATAATCAAGTAATTATATTTGTTCCTTGAAACCTGTTATACACTAAATTGCCGTTTCTTGAACATATCATAATAAAAAAAATATTCATGTTACAATTGTTTCTAAGTCTCCTGAACATACATGTAAGCAGATTACCCTCTAAACTTTTTTTTTTTTTTTTAACTTTGACCTACTTTTTTAGACGTTTGGTGCATGGTAGATACAAACATACTGAAATAGGCCTTACGGTGAAGGTAAATATTATATTAGAATACAGAAACACAAACATCGAACAATCAAATATATCTGCGAAAACGTTTTAGGTATCCACCTGTTATTGCTTTCAAATGTGATTATTGAATTATCATTAATGATTGATTCAATCTAAATATTTTTTTTTAATTTAGAAGTGGCAAAATTGCGTCAGATATACTTTACAATCTTGGATATCATACAATGCAGCAAAGCAAAATTATGTGGGCTTTTTATATGCTTATCAGTTTAATCGATAATGTTACTTCCAAAGTTTAGAAAGTTACAAAGATTTTCAAAGGAAATAGGAGGTGTCGTAACTATTTATAAGTTATAAATGTATATAAATGTATATTGCGTCATATGAGAAGAAAATCGAAGCGAAACCCGGCCGCGTCATACAAGAGGACGCTAAAAGACCGGAATTGATGCTACCCTAATTAGCGTTCTTATTGCTACGTCGGGCATGCCTCGGTAAAGCATATATCAGCTCAACCTATGTTGCAGATCACCGTTTCTCCTACTACTCCCACTCTATTTGCATAACAAGACAGAGGTAAGAGTTCAGTGGGATTNCGTGATATTTGTACCTCGGCAAAATAAAGCCGTATCATCAGCATAAACACATAATTTAAACTGATTTCCAAAGATTATGTTACATGCATCATTGATGAAAATAGAAAATAACAATGGGGATATCATACTTCCTTGAGGTACGCCTCGAGAAAGAGGTCTTAAATCAGAAAGAGTATTATTAAATTTCACACATTGCTCACGTTCACTTAAAAAAATTGAAAACCAACTTGCTTCATTGTTCTTTACTCCGTAACCTAAAAGTTTATTGAAATCTGGTAGCTTGATGACCAAATTTCGTTACAGTCAATTCCTTTATAAGTGTGGTCATTCGTATCCATGGGCCGCATATATGGGTCCAAATATGTTTATCAAACGTTTAAATGTCACAACATCTAGGAAATAAGAGTTCAAAAGTTTATTGAACCTACAATAGTTAATAGTTAATAACGCTCTATATTCCTTGCTTGAATTATAAAAAATATTTGATCTAAATGAGCATGTGATGGTTTTAATTAAGCAAATATGTACAAACTATCAAATAATTACTGCATGAGAACGTTGAATTACGTGATGGCTTGTTCGTGGAAAAAACATAAAATTGAGAATTTATTGTCTCCTCCCACGCCTTGCGCACGCGACTGACATGACTGAAGAATGGAGAATCACGCTTCATTCAAATTAGGTTAAATGACTTGTAAAGAACAAAATAACCAAATATTTAGTATACCCTGTGGATTTTTCATTAGTTTACCCCTAGATAATCTTCAATCTGGCTCATTCAAAGAATTTCACATGCTTATTGGATATATTTGCCAAAGTATGAACGATATCTTAAACATAAATTTGAAAATATTAAAAGGGTCTTGTTACGAGATGTATTTATTTTCATCATTTATTTTTTTTTTCAGGGAACCGCACTTTTGGCAATCGTTTTAATTTTTTAAATTGCTTTTCACAAATGGAAAATATTGCATTTGTATAGGTTATCATCGTGAATATTAAGTGCTTTTAAAGTCTCTTGGTCAAAATAAAATGTTGGAATGCCTTAAAAGCTTTCACCATAAATTGAATGACTTTTGAATGGGGTTAAATTGAAAAGAAATGAACGGCATAAACTAGAAGATGTGGACCATTATTCATCTTCATGGCCATTTATATGCGAAGGACATTTCATTCTTTAGCTTTGGGTATTGAGGAAGTTCATGAATGAAATTGAATAATATGAAATATAGTAATCATGAATCACGTGAGTCTGCAGAATATTTGCTTCTAAATTGCGCCTGAAAATTAAATGATTCTTTTTCAACTGGACTCTCTAAGTTTGTATTAATCCTTGGCGAAATCGATCCAATTATTTATAAGGCATTCCGGCCGATCTCTTACATTTTCTATTTCTATGGGCATGCAACATAGGGTAAAAGAGATACAGTTAATTGAAAGTTAGTTCTGTCTTACAGTACACGTTTTGCCATTGACTAACGATCAATAATCACCTTACGTTTTGTTGCATTTTTTGTGTTACCCATCCCAGATTTTTTTATTTTACCAATGAAAGGCATGTCCTAATTATTCAATTTTGTTTGTAAAATAGTTTAATCATGTATATAATTATAAGTGCACTGTCGAGCCAATGTCTACTGTTGGACAAACGTTTACCTAATTTCTAAAGGTAGCTTTGTTTCCCAGCATTTTAACAGCGTAGATTATCAGATTTCACATTATCAACTTAAAACAAACTGAACAAAACATTTAAGTTTTGAATGACTAAAACCATTGTTGATTATTCATCGTCAATCCTTTTGCGTTGATATCATCTCAATCATCGAAAATTTGGATATCAACTTATTAAAACATCGACTCATCATTTCCGTTTGCATTTTGATTAGTATGGCAATAAAGATAAATCATTCATGTTCATTTCACATATCATAATCATAATCACTATCGGCATCGTAATCATCATCACCACCATCATCATCATCATCATCACCATCATCACTATCATCATCATCATCATCATCATCACCATCATCATCATCATCGCCAAACTATACATCATCATCATCATCATCTCGCCAACTCCCATCATCACCATCATCACCACCACCACCATCATCATCATTATCGTCACCACCACCACCACCACCACTACCACCATCGTCAGCATCATCATTTTGACCATCATCATTGTCATGATGATCATCACTAAATCCTTCGAATGAAGCAGATGATTATAAACATGACATTGCGAATCTTTTTTTTTTGTAAATAGAAAAAGTAAAAAATAATAACAAGTAGCAAATATTTTGTCATTTTTTACCATTTAATTACAATCTGACATTGTTTAAGCGGTGGGAACAGTAGCAATGTCTACATCTCTCCTTAAACTTAGAGTTTCATTAAAAGCGATGATAAGAACTCCTCCCATTGGCCAATGACTGTGGTGAGACTAGCAAAACTTTAAGTTCGTGGAACTACGGTGAGTCGGCCATGACTCGCAACGAAGGTCGCGTCACAGAAATACATATATTTCTGGAGTCGCACGCTTATTGCATGAAAATGAAATGGGGGGGGGGGGGGGGTTGGCAGCAATGCTCCGTCATACATACAAGATCCCGTTTATTCGAAAGATATCTATTAAACAAAAGAGTGCAAATTTGGAAACCTTTCTCCATTTTTGAACGCTCGTATGATGGAGCCAATCCAAAAGGCTATCAAACACCAATCAAAATCATTGTTTCATGCGCGTCTTGTTAAATGCGCAAACCACGCGCGAATGAAAATGCGCGTTACAATTTGCAAAGTTGCGGTTGATTTGCAGTTGATTTTGAGCAACACCCCTTGGCATCGAGGACACAATATAAATAAATAGCATAGAAATATGAAAACAATAATATGTATCTGGACCCCTTGGAAAAATAGATCCATTTATCTTATTTCCTCTAATAGGGCGCGTTCAGTCAGGTTTCTTATTCATTTTATTGCACTCAGGTATTTTCATGTATCACATTCTAATTTATAAGGTCTTTTTAATTGATATTGATTGGAAAATAAAGTACGAGAACGATGCATTAAAGCTATGGTCACAAACATGGACAGCGACCTACTGATTTTAGCCTGGGCGGTACTTCACCAAGAACGACTGGTATCCGTTCATGTGTGTAGTGATCAATAATGTTACATATATACAGTGTAGGAACTGATACCAGTCATTCTTAAAGTCCTTCATAGAGTCTTTCATATCTTGGTGGAACACCGTCCTAGTAGCTCAAAGCTCGGCCAACTTTTAAGGATGTTTTCTGGAACTGTGACCACACATTTAACCTGTTTAAATGTGCTTTAAAAATCATTATGCATAAATCGCATCTGAATTCCGACTGATTGGTTGATTGATTTGATTGAATTCATTTCCGTCTTAAAAACATTGCAATTTGTAAATACGGCGGATTGCCCACATTCAGCTCGCCCATCATGCCCATCAAGGGGAGCTGGTCTTCCGTGGGGTCCGTGTACATTTACACAATTCCAACGAATACATACATATCATACACGAATAAAACAAATGTAATTACTTTAAAAGCCGACTTTGTTTGTCTTTTTGTTCAGGTATAGTGATCTTGTCGGAAATCGATGCAAGAAAATTTCTTTTGTTTTAAATCTACAGGTGCATTCATTTCTTTATTCATCTAGCTAAAATT